>JANJGK010000033.1:2769437-2773867 GCA_039081455.1 Macrobrachium rosenbergii | reverse complement strand
CAATAATAAAAATATTGTACATTAACACACACAAAATTATAACAAAAACCATCCTACGAAAAACCCGTAAAAACAGCTTAATAAAAAGAATCTGATGCTACATGGTCAAAAGCCTCGTGCCCACAAAAACACTACAAGTCCAGGCTCTCATGTTTACTCTTTCGAAAGGCCCCAACCTCACCGTATCCTCCACCTCTAGACAACCCCTCTACCTTCCAGGAATATTTTGCCCCTCCTGACCTCCTGACCGTGACCCCTGACCTTCGTCAAACTACGCCTCTCTGTCCGCCGTTGCTCTTGGCTTGCCCTTAGGGATTATTCCTCGCGCGGGAAGAGAGTCAACGGTTAAAAACAAACGCAGGCGGGCAAGCGCGCCAAGGTCTTTTCCTTCGGTGGTAATGTGAAATTTCGTCAATTCCTTCGCTCGGAAATGACGTCATTACGAAACAGTAGAAATTTACTTGCAGTGAGAATTTTCAAAGTTCTTTATTACCTAAGTTTTTATTTGTTTATTTTTTAAGGAATTGCCTAAAAGTATATAAAACATAAATTTTATAATGATGCATTCAGTCTTTTTGAAGCGCTGCGTGAATCATCGGAAAACGTGGCTTTCCCTGATTACAGTCCACCTCACCATTAAGTGCGCGTGGGTATTTTAGAGAGAGAGAGAGAGAGAGAGAGAGAGAGAGAGAGAGAGAGAGAGAGAGAGAGAGAGAGAGAGAGAGAGGCAACAAATCTACACCTATCATTCCCAAGTAAATTTGTTTATCCACCCGCTCTCTAGTCGTTGGGTGCCCGTTACCTCAGAGCCCTCAGGGTATAAACGAGAATTTCCCTCGTCCTATGCATATGAGTTCCAGCGTTATTCGTCAGCGTTACTGAAATGGTAATTGGCCAAGGAAGAGCGAGTCCCAGGGGGGATTTGAAACCCCAGTACTCAAAGGACGGTGGTGTCGGGAAAATAGCGAGAAAACACCAAGGTGACACTTGCTTATAGACGGGCCTTTTACTCTTGCCGCACGTACGCAGAAGCATCGACGTATGCATATATAAATATGCATAAAAAATACATACAACAGAAACCATATTCAAAGTTGGGATCAGATATCATCAGTGTTTTTCTGTTCAAACTCCTTGGTTCATAAATTAAGACCGTAAAATGATTAAAAATAATTAAATGCAAATATTAGAAGGAAAAACCTGTCTATATTCAAAGTGGAAATACGGCCAAGGAGCAATGGCAATTAACCTTGTAAGTAACAGAATCAAGAGACAGATGTCATGAGCATGGAGTATGAAACAATATGATCTTCGATTTCCATCGGAATAATAACATAAAAATGAGAAAATCTGGACTCTGCTCTCTAATATCTATCAGGATTTTTAACGATACTTAGTATTTCTTTCCTTCCACGGTTTCTTTATCACAGAACTAATAAATATACAGTCTAACGTTGTCAGAAAACTAGGTAGACACTATTCGCAAGAGTTCTTTCCACAAGCTCCTGGTTTTTTGTTCTACTCTTAAATTGAATCTCTTCCCTGTATGCAAGCAACCTACCCGAATCTCCATCTTATAGACAAAATTCTTTAAATTGTTCGTTTCATTTTTCATAGTAACGATAATTATGATTTACGCCAACACTAAAAGATATCCTGTTTGGCCATATCCGATAAACTGTTTTCATAGCTGGACCCCAAAGTCTATTACGTATACATCTGTTAGCAGAATATCAGCATCTGCATTCAGTGGAAGTGTCACGTTGTCACAGTGCCTAGTACCAGATGTCTACCAATTCTTTTACCGTGGTATTGTTCCCCTGGCAATACTGTTGACAACGGTGCTCATAAACTAGCAGACGCTGTATATATTACTTTATACCCTTGCATCACCGACTGCGTTTTCTGATATGCGTGTCGGATTACGTATGTATTTATTTATGCTAATTAATCTTTCTCTAATCGTTACTTCTTTCTATTTTCAATTTTTCTTAAGTTATTGATTATTGTGGTTTGCTTCTTGTCCATGTCTACTCATTCTGATTTATAAAAAATCACGTTGTTGTTAAGTTAAAAAATTCCCTATGACAGAGTTAAACTACCTTAACGGCTCAGAGAAAGTTAATCCACAATATTGGGAACAAAGAAGTATAGCATAAAACTCATGAACCCTGTTGTTTTAATCTTGCAAAGCTTTCTAACGATTAGGGAACCAAAGTCTATATACTCTGAATTGCTTGATATCGCAGACGTATTAATCTCACGAGTTTCGAATATTCTGGCAAAATAGAAATGAACAAAAAGGTAGATAGTCTGTGCGAGTTGTTGTTCAAGTGTTAATCTGCTTAGAACGGCTTGGGCTGCCTCTATTTTGTTTGATAGTTATATATACTCTGAGAGTACTGTATATTTGAAGGACCTTGGTCCCAACCTGTCTTCATGCTTCGTTGTAGAGGATGAGATGAGGAGGCATTATTAAAAAAAAAATCGAAATGCAATTTCTGAACATTGTAGTTTGTAATCTGTAGCTGAATCACCACTGCTTTTTCTCCACGTGGTATTGTTCATTCCAGTAGCTTTCATGTCCACAAAGAGTGTATCAATGTGCTGAAGTTCTTTATATGTCTTGGAAACAAGGAATCAAATCGTTTCAATTTTCGTTTGTCTTGTTATGTGATACGAGAAGCCCTTCATTTTATTTCTTTAATTTTTGAACACTCAACATGAATCGGTTTTCAGCTGATAATTATAAACATCCTTATAAAACATGAATTTTACAAGTTGATACTCGACAGCTGCGTTTTAATGCATATGATTATCAACTTACTTCAATCTATGAATCATATGTGATAACATATCAACATTTGGGAAACAAATCCACAGTTATGTATCTGTACAAATATATTTAAAAATAAAGGTAAACAGAGAGATATCGAACAAAAAACTCTCTGTTTAGCTTTAATTGTAAATATATATTTGTACAGATACAAATCTGTGGATTTGCTTCTTCATTTTAAGACAAAAGCTACTATAGGCATTTTTTTTAATATAAACATTTCTACACACTAACGTATAATACTGATCTTAAATTCTGTCATCTTTGTCAATTTTCTTTTACCACTGCGTAGAACTGATTTATCCCAAAAGCAGACACATAGACAACATTTTGCAGAAGAATGCCCACAAGGCAAAGCGATCATTATTTTTAAGACATTTTCGTAATCATGGTCATTGTTATTCTTTTAACTGCAGTTATTAGCAAGACATCTACCACTGCATACCCTGTGTGAGGTAACGTTCACTAAACTGTAGGGTACAATTCACTAAGACATCTACCATTACATACCAGTATGGGGTAGCATTCACTAAACTGTAGGGTACAATTCACCAAGACATATACCATTACACACCAGTATGGGGTAGCGTTCACTAAACTGTAGGGTACAATTCACTAAGACATCTACCATTACATACCCAGTAAGAGGTAGGGTTCACTAAACTGCAGGGTACAATTCACTAAGACATCTAGCATTTCATATCCAGTGTGAGGTAGGGTTCACTAAACTGTAGGGTACAATTCACTATCTAACTTCGGCATGCATAACCCGAAATAAACCCTTATACCCTTCTTGGTGTCTGAGTGGTCATGTTAGAACTCCATTCTCAAGGATGTGTAAGCGATGACGCTCACTTCGAAAAGACAGCTCGCCTCATGGATTGCCCAAGGGTAAGTTTTCGGATAGTGAACATGTCCGAAAAGTTGAGGAAAGCCAGATGTTAGGAATGTTAAAAATTCCACACGAAAAATACTTGCAGGTATTTGTAAAAAGCTCAGGTAATCATGACCACCAGTAAAAAAATTTATTTGAGTTATCTGCTGTTGAAGTGCATATACATTTTATTGAGACACCCTGTATATATATATATGTATATATATGTATATGTATATATATATATATATATATATATATATATATATATATATATATATATATATATATATATATATATATACAGGGTGTCTCAATAGAATGTCCACACACTCCAACAGCAGATAACTGAAATAAATTTTTTTTCTTTTCAGATCTTACCCATAAGATTAGATGATAGGTGCCGAGAGTTAGCTTTAAACAAAGTAAATTCATCTTAAAATGCTATTGGAAGCATGAAAACACAGCTGAAGTCCATAGACAGTACAAAACAGTTTCAGTATCAACTTGAATCTCTTATTAACTATATGGTTACGATTACTATCAACTTACTTCTAATTTGTAAAAGTATACTGTAGGTTCCAATCCTGGTTGTACCAAAGGTAGTGAAATCAGTGTTAATGGACTATTTATGGCTTAATATTTGCAGATATATAAATGTCATGTACAAAACTGACAAACTATAATATATTTAAATATATATATATATATATATATATA
>JANJGK010000033.1:2731937-2759437 GCA_039081455.1 Macrobrachium rosenbergii | reverse complement strand
TACACACACATGCATATGTGCAAGTGAATCAAAGTTAACAATAATTTATAAAGATAAACAACAGTTATGTATCATATGCTAGAACGCGACTGTGGCAAAATATCTACCCCGTCGCATAAGAAAAGCCAAAAGGCTGCACGCTCATGAATATCTAAATTATCATCAGAAATCGATTACCATCTCTGGCGGGCATACCCAAATATGGCCAGATACACTTGTATCTCATAACAATGTATCCTATTTTATCTATGCACAACCAGTCCTCTTGACCTTCCTCTCGTAGAACATCGTCCTGCTTAAATCGGTTCAGTGTTCATACGAGTCCTTTTATACCCGAATTTCCTGTAAAATAGAACACTAAACCATACCCTCTTAAAATGTCGGTATCATGACTTGACTCAAAATCTTAAGGGAAACAACTTCATCTTTCCTGTTGACATTTTGGTAGGATGGTAACCTGAAATGTTTTCATTAGTATCAATTGACATCTGGGGCACGAAAGTGTTCTTTTAGCTAACGCGCAAATTCAGTCCCTTATTCACGACTTTAGATCTAAAATCGCTAATTAATTTCTTCTTGAATGAATGAATGAGCTTGGTCTTTCACCGTCGTAAATTCGATCGTTACCTGTACCAGCGAAGTTGGGGGGATGTAATGTCTCTCACCTGTCTCTATGCATGTGTGTGTCAAGACAATATCTCGAGAATAGATAACAGGAATTTCATAAAACTTCGTGAACCTTTCTTTTTTGACAGATCCATAGGAAGGCGTGCATATCTTGAATAGCAATGAGAGTAATAAGTTACAATGCATATACTAATTGCTCTTAATATATTTCCTTCCTTTTTTTTTTTTCAACTATACGCTACAAATGGAGCCATTTAAACGTAACGAAATAAAATCTTACAACCTACTACAAGGAAGACAGTAGAATTTACTTTCCTGAACATCTAAAATCCTTTCTGGAACAGCTATGAAAGGTTCCTTCTGCCAGGATTCCAACTAATGCATATAAGCGTCGGCTTTCTGACCCGAGATCAGTCTTTGATAATGGATGACGGTACGAACGTAGCACAGTGCATGCCCTGTTTTACTGCATTGCCCTTGGGATGGCCACATCCTACCCAAACGGAGGACGGGCACGCTTTCAAAGTCAGACGTACAGAGCGCCCTAACCACGCATGCGCACAACTGGGCAAACACAGAGACATCTACAAAAACGTTTGGAGAAACTCGCATTAACACGAACACATACACACCCACACAAAAGGCGCATATACAATGTTCGTCCTACCAACGTGTCATTTAATGATAAGAAAAAACTTTATAAGGTACCATAACAAGTCCTTTTCCGTGCGGAAGAAGAAGAAGAAGAAGAAGAAGAGGAGGAGGACGAAGAGGCAAAAAAAGAAAAAGACTTCGAACTGGTTGAGAGAGAGAGAGAAAAAAAAAGGCGTCTAAGTTACGCAAGAATCCGACAACAGCCCGCATTGAGAGCCTTTTAAAGGCCAACCCTTTATCTCCGCAGACGCGAATGCCATAGAAAGCGTGGTAATAAATGCATCACGCGAGAACAAAATATTCATGTCAAAATAACTCGTCCGGCGTTCAAGACCATAGAAGGCGACCTCTGACCTGCCGTGACTTTCAACGGCGAGTTTGCGGACGAATAGAGGGAAAAAGAAGGAGAAAAAAATTACTGTTCCGCCTGGACCATCACGCTCGCTGCTTCGAGTGAAAAGGGGAACGAGGAAAAATACGACAATCGTTTCATAATACGATATTTAACATGGCACAGGAATCTAAGTGGTTGAACTGGCTCTCTCTCTCTCTCTCTCTCTCTCTCTCTCTCTCTCTCTCTCTCTCTCTCTCTCTCTCTCTCTCATTGTCTATCTATCTATCTACACACACACACACACACACACACACACACACACACATATATATATATATATATATATATATATATATATATATATATATATATATATATATATATATATATATACATACATACGTATAATGTGTGAATTCGGCGAAATTCCAGTTAGCGGCTCTTCAAATACTCTTCTTGGCGATATTATTTTTCCGTGAGAGAGAGAGAGAGAGAGAGAGAGAGAGAGAGAGAGAGAGAGAGAGAGAGAGAGAGAGAGAGAGAGAGAGAGAGAGAGCTGCATCGCGTGACCCTATACTGACTAGGACAACACCAATTGAATCGCGGACTCAGTTAACGAACAGATACTCCCCAAGTAACATGTGTAACAACACCCCCCCCCTAGGCACTCCCCCCCCCCTCCCACAAAGCATCCTTTGTCGTGCACAACGGTTGGCTGATTCCATTTCTTAAAACCCATTCACGATGTTGAACAAAACGGTAGATCACCCGGGCAGCGATCTTTTCTCAGAGAGGCAACAGGTTGAACATGACAACCGCTTGTTGGTGTCTGATAATTACAAGCGTTTTGTCACGGTTTCTTTGCATAACGGAGCAAAGACGTATTTCTGTTCTTTCCAATTCCGAAGATTGGTGAAATCTACGGATGTCAGTGAAACTGATGGGGAATGAATCTGGCTGCATGATTGAATGGCGTCTTGGTAATAGAAGTCACTTGCCCATAAAGAATAGTGAAAATGTAGTGATAGCAGTTATGTAGAACATCGCCTCGCTTGAATTATTTAAAAAAGCTTTTTCCTTTGGTTACTTTCAGTTATATGAAATAGCTTTTTACCTTGGTTACCTTCAATTATATAATAGAGCTTTTTACCTTAGTTTCCTTCAATTATATAAAAGATCTTTTTACCTTAGTTACCTTCAATTATATAAAAGCGTTTTACCTTAGTTTCCTTCAGTTATAAAAAAAGAGCTTTTTACCTTAGTTACCTTCAACTAATTAATAGAGCTTTTTACCTTAGTTTCCTTCAGTTATAAAAAAAGAGCTTTTTACCTTAGTTTCCTTCAGTTATAAAAAAAGAGCTTTTTACCTTGGGTACCTTCAATTAAATAAGCGCTTTTTACCTTAGTTTCCTTCAGTTATAAAAAAGAGGTTTCTACCTTAGTTACCTTCAATTAAATAATAGAACTTTTTACCTTAGTTCCCTTCAATTATATAAAAGATCTTCTTACCTAGTTACCTTCAATTAAAAGTTTTTTTTTTTACCCTAGTTACCTTCAGTTATAAAAAAGAGCTTTTTATCTAGTTATCTTCAATTACAAGTTTTACCCTAGTTACCTTGAATTACATAAAAGACCTTTTTGCCATAGTTACCTATGTTCTATACATTAAATACCATCTAAGGATACACCACTTGATGAAATCTCTTAGCGAATGGATGAACGATTTATAATCATCCAGCCTTGCAAACCAGGCCCTTCAAGGTAGCCTAAATATTTAATTATAAATATCCAAGGTTTAAGGTTTAATGACAATGATATACCGAAGTACATTAATCTATACTATTTAGAGAAAACCAGTTGTCTAGTACGTCATCAATATCAGTGTGTTTTATGGTAAATGAAGATAATTCTGTTGGTCTCTGTGAAATGCTTTTGTTTTGGTGCTTTCCAAACGTTGCAAAGATTATTACCTGACAGGAAGCAAGGCCATAAACTTAACTAACAAGCCCTTTCAAAATGTGGAAATCCTCTGTAAGAAAGGCAAATAAAGATAAAAGTACAGCTGATAAAAAAAGTAAGAATTCAACACAACAACTTTTCGGTAATATGACAACGAATCAGCTATTATTGGCAGTAGAAAAACAATTAAATTAAATTACATTTTAAAGAATCTTTGGAGAATCACGGAAATGAAAACACTAATACTACTAAAAGGTCAGGTAAGCGTAGCAAAGCTCCAGGTAAACTCTGTCACTGTATGGTAAATTTACCTTCTAATTAACACCAATTGCTATTTCCTTTCAAGAAACATGGACGTCGCTACTAACTCAAGGAAAAGTCACAAATGATTCTGGAAGAATGCACTAAAACAGCATTCCCGTTTCCTTGTTGCAAGCGTTCTTCTAGGTTTACAATGCACTTGAAAATTTTCAAAGGGGACTGACTCACTCATTCACTCCTTTTTCCATCGCTTCTGGACTGGTGTATTCCTCTCACTTACTGTACAAGGACAATTGCCACAAGAGAATTAAATCCCATACAAGCCCAGGTCTTCACCAAACAAAAACACTACACCTATTTCATTAAGTTAAGTACCATTGTTAAAAAATTGGGTACCTTAATTCTAAGTTGAATCAAATCACGGTACTTTTATATAGAATGACGTACAATATGAAAAGGCACTCATTAATTTCATATCCCACAATTTGAAACTCAATAACACATTCAGGTGGTCACGTTTAATATTAACTTTGTTTTCCTTGTGATCATCATCATAAAATTAAACAGACCCATCACGGTTTCAATTATCACTGAAAATAATAGGGTCAATGGCTTCAGCCATGCTGGGCAAAAAAGATACTTTTGATTATCAGAATTCCATGTTTTCTTTTATTTATTCTTATGTTTTTCATGATACTGAAAAAAAAAACAGCAAACGTGTGCATCCAGAAAGGGAACAGAATTTCTACAGGTGGTTTTTCCAAATTTATATAACACAAATGAGTAATGGAGGTTACTTAAGTTGGACATTTTCTTAGAATCAATTACCTGATTACTGATGGAATCAAGTCTTCAAGCCTCCTCATCCTGGTCATATACTAAACTGTATAGACCAGTCACCTTATATATATATATATATATATATATATATATATATATATATATATATATATACACATATACATACATACATATATATATACATACATATATATATATATATATATATATATATATATATATATATATATATATATATATATATATATATATATATAGAAATAGTCAACACACAATCACGTGTGGAACAGAAATAAATTTCTGACTCACATCAGGATCGAACCCAGGTCTTTCAATTGAAAGGCAAGGGCGCTGCCCACTAGGCCATACAAGTCATAAAAGAAGTTGGAACCTGAGGGCAACTGCAACCAAGGAATTACCTGGGCAAGCTAACTGCTTGCATACCAGCGTGTTTTCCCCAACTTCCCGACTCAGCAATGACCCAACTTCTTTTTGACTTGTATGGCCTAGTGGGCAGTGCCCTTGCCTTTCAATTGAAAGACCTGGGTTCGATCCTGATGTGAGTCAGAAATTTATTTCTGTTAGGCACGTGATTGTGTGTTGATTATTTCGATCTTATTCACTCAGAAGGGATAACTCAAATGAAATGCTGTCAACTGGGTCATTGCTGAGTCGGGAATTTGAGGAAAACACGCTGGTATGCAAGCAGTTAGCTTGCCCAGGTAATTCCTTGAGTACAGTTGCCCTCAGGTTCCAACTTCTCTGCTAGACCCGAGTTCGAGTCTCCGGCCGGCCAATGAAGAATTAGAGGAATTTATTTCTGGTGATACAAATTCATTTCTCGGTATAATGTGGTTCGATTCCACAATAAGCTGTAGGTCCAGTTGCTAGGTAACCAATTGGTTCTTAGCCACGTAAAATAAGTCTAATCCTTCAGGCCAGCCCTAGGAGAGCTGTTAATCAGCTCAGTGGTCTGGTTAAACTAAGGTATACTTAATAACTCCAAATTCTTTTTGACTTGTATGGCCTAGTGGGCAGCGCCCTTGCTTTTCAATTGAAAGACCTGGGTTCGATCCTGATGTGAGTCAGAAATTTATATATATATATATATATATATATATATATATATATATATATATATATATATATATATGCATATATATATAATATGCATATATATATATACATATATATATATATATATATATATATATATATATATATATATATATATATATATATATATATATATATATATATATTAGTTGCTGGTATAAAACCCTGACGTATTAAAAGACGTTTCCATATAATGAAAATGGTAGCTCCTATTTCACTTTGCAAGAGAAAATCATGAAGTGCCCATTCAAAATCATCGGTGAACAAGAGGGTAAACGTAGATCTTTAATGTTTAAAGAATTAGCTGACCTGGTAATGTACACGAATGAAAATCCTGTGCTCAGTCTCCAGTGTCTGAAATGACAGACACTTTGGAAGGAAAATCTCAACTATAAAATTTATCCAAATCACGGATAAGGCTTTTCAGTTTTACCTCTCACCTATGATTTAGCAAATAAGTATAATGATATGCTTCGTTTTAGCCCAGCTTTGTATCATCATCGTATTTAACGACCCTTCAAGACGAGTGAGCTCTAATGAAGTGAAATGTCTCCGCCTCCTATCAAATGGGATTAAAATATTTCAATGGATTACTGACCAGAGCTTGGAAAATTACTTTGGAAACAGTCCTCAGAACAAACTCGGCAAAACATTTCACGTTTTGAACACCAGAAAAATGTAAAAGAATAACCCAAAAATAAAAAACAGAAAAGGAAAAAAAAAAAAGCCATTCTTCGCACCCCTGTGGCACATGGCCCTTAAATATTAAGGCTCGTAGATAATACTAAAAATCATCTTTTGCGCTAAGCGCTAACGAGCAAAAGTGCTTTGAAAAATGCATCTGACACACAAAGACGACGGCGCTCCGACACCTTCCCTTTTTCGGGAGGGAAGAAAAGGAGTTGAACACTGAGAACTGATGCAAGCAGGTATATCAATTTTCTCTCCGCCTCAAGGACGGCTCTTTATAAACGCCGGGGCTCCTTTTTGGTATCGAGGGTCTTTTCGTTGCTTCGCTTCTTTAAGCCATTTATTCCATTCAGGTCATCTCGCTCTGCTTTATAAAAAATCATCATTAACATCGCGACCTTTAATTACCAACATCGGCATCGATTTTGTCACGCCGTTTATTTCATTTATCTCATTTAGGTCATTTTGCGCTTCTGTATCGAAACCATCAATATCGTCATTTAATTCCAAATATCGGCATTAAACATTACTACCGAATCTGTCTTCTCATTAATATTTTGAATTCATAAAAGCGAGACAAATCGAGAAAGCAACTGCAGCGAGTCCTGAAGAACGCCTTTGTGCCCTTCCTCTGTTTGTCTGCTGGGGGAGATGTGTATGACTGGGTTGAGGGTGACACTCGGACATATACCGCGGACCTGCCAACACGACTTATGCCAAGCCGGGGAATAATAGCAGCCCCACCGGGGCGTCCGACACACAAGGCAACAAGGAGGACTCCCCGCCCTACAAGGCTGCCCTGACTTATATCCCCTGGCGACCTTCCTGACGGAGGCCAAGGATGCATCTTTCCGTCCACCACCACCACCACCTCCTCCTCCTCCTCCTCCTCGCAAATGTCACCTGGGTAAAAAGGTGTGCCGGCGGTGTTCACAAAGGCCACTCCTTGGTACATACATACAGTCTCCTTACTTTACTCCATATTGGTTTGCCAACTGATAGTCTTTTTATATCACGGAGATATTTTGGAGTAAAGACCATATCGTGTGATTAATAATAATAATAATAATAATAATAATAATAATAATAAATAATAAATTATTATTATCATTATTATTACTATTTATAATAATAATAATAATAATAATAATAATAATAATAATAATAATAAAAATAAATACTCAAACCTGTAGAGAGAAAGCTCTCTACAGATTTATTTTTAAATATTCTTGTACCCATGCATATCTGTCGATTTGTTTCTCCAATATAATAATAATAATAATAATAATAATAATAATAATAATAATAATAATAATAATACATTCGATCGTCAAACACTGGCTGAGAACTATACAGAGGGTAAGTATATACATATATGCATATAAATAAAGGCAAATCCACGAAGGAAAGTGAAACGACGGAGTGGTGCTAGGCCTTTCGACTTACTATCCTTTAACTTAGCAGACTGACAGAAATATAACACTAAGTTCACAAAGAAAGCTCGTATAAATGACAGATGGGGATTATAAAGGAAAATATGCACCTGGAATCCAGGTCTACTAATTCTTCAACTGTGCTGGATTCCAGGTACATAGTTTCCTTTATAATCCCCATCTGTCATTTATACGAGCTTTCTTTGTGAACTTATTTTTATATTTCTATCAGTCTGCTAAGTAAAGGACAGCAAGTCGAAAGGCCTAGCACCACTCCGTTGTTTCACTTTCCTTCGTGGCATTGCCTTTATTTATATATTCATCACGTTCCATATTTTCGTGATTCAGTTATACATATACATATATATATGGTAGGTTATAGACTGCTACTGCTTTTTCAGTGTCCACATAAACATCATAATTAACGTTCTGAAAGTTTTCATGGGGAAGCGTCTGTTACCAATATAACAAAGTTATGTAGTGTCAGTAAACTCAAGAGGTTAGAAGCAGGATAACTATTGTCGCCTCCTAAGCTGAAAGGAGACTTGGATATTACTCAGCGTTGACAGTGATACATTTAAAGAATTTAGCGCTGTTTCCTAATAAAAAGCATTGAGGTAGACTAGTCTGCATCCAGAGGTAATACGTAACCACTTATATATTGCCTTACAATTTCATTTATACACTGCCTTACAATTCCATAAAGAAACCTGCGCATATATCTAAGTAAATATATGCGCAGGTTTATTTACGAAATTGTAAAGTAATATATACATGGTTACTTATTATCTCTGGATGCAAAACACAACTCGAGTTCTTCAGTGGTTTATCCCTATCGATCACAATGCTACAGATCCTTCTTGGATTATCCTGGAAGAGAGGAACTCCTCTGGAAGCATAGTCAACTCAATAAACGAAACTGCATCGTAAAGTTGTCAATAAAATAAATCGCTCATAGCATTCCTATGAATAAAAATCTTAAGAATATTATTATAGGAAAATAACCCTCTTCCTTCAAAATAAAAAAAATCTTTCAATAAGCAATAGTCCACGACTAGGTTCAAGAAATGTAAATAACAAACTGATAATCTCAGCAGGTTTTACGTAGCCCCCATATTTAGAAAAATGAACCATACTGTATGAATTACAAAAATGAACCATATTGAAAGAATGAGAAAAACGAACCATATTTAAGAATCAGAAAAATGAACCCTATTGTAAGAATGAGAAAAATAAACCATATTGGGGGAATTAGAAAAATGAACCAAATCGTAAGAATTAGAATAATGAACCAAATCGTAAGAATGAGAAAAATTACCATATATCAACTAAGACATACAAAACATTCAGAACGTTCAGTCTTTAACTCAGCCAGAATTCTGTGAACTCTAAACAAAGACCTTAAAATACGACAGAATTAGACAGTGCGTTTGTCCTACTTTGCATTTTCTTCTACACTTCACTTTCTGTGCGCGTTTCATAACTCCGAGGTGATTTCCTACAGTTAATGGGTCTGTTACCCAAACTAGTTAACAGCTTCAACACCAGAATTCTATTTATGGATAAATCTTGGAGGTCCAGCAATGCAGCTACCAGCCTAGGACACAAACCTAATAGTAATTAATCCAACACGGTACCTCACTGGTCTTCGTTCAACTTGACCTCAGATCTTATTCAATTCCAGGTGTCTCCTTTTTTTATATCTCAGTGTTTGACCAATGGAATACCTGTGAATTTTGAGAGTGGACACAACACAAATATATGTGTTTAACCCGAAATTTTTGACTAATTTAGCTTGCGAGTGATCATTTTTACCTATTTAATTTTTCATTTCGGTAGTAAATACGGAAGAAGTACAAAGAGAAAATCCTTCACGGGGAAATCTCATTATGGAAACTTTTGGAAATAATGAGTGGCAAAATCAGTTACTTCTGATAACAAAGAAAACCTTTCTTCTGCAGGATTTGCGTTATCAACACACATTCACACGCACACGCACACGGTATTATCCTTTTCTCAATGCTATTATGACGCTATAAAAATAGGCAGTGGCGGGGGGGGGGGGGGAATGAAAGTCACAGGACATTAAATATGCTAATGAGATATCACCACGAATTCGGAAACGCCACGAACACAATTTGGCTCTGACAGGACTGACACCTCACGTCGTCACATCTGTTGGAATATCGAATTCATCCGAAAATTGACTTACCACTTTTAAATTGACAGTCCCGGTTGACTTCCCTTTGGCGAACGCGTCAGCCACGCCTCCCCTTCCTCCGTCAGTCGTCAATATTTACAAACAACGCATTAATCCCTTTGGGAATCAGTCGCCAGTCATCGCTGCTAATAAGATCAATGAGTGACAATGATTGACCGACGGGGGTAATGATTGACAGCGTCCATCAACAGGACATTACGAGTGTCAGTCCAGTTCCCTCGTCGCCTCGTGATCTACCGTGCGGCTCCTTCCTCGCCTTTCATTGTTTATCAAGTGGGAGACATTGTTTTGAATAGGGGACTTCCAAAGACATCGTCAGCTTATCGAACAAAGGCTTTGTTGATTCACGCGTAAAGTTTATTTTGGGCTTTTCTATTCGAGGCTCCGCGAATAAAAAGCTGCCCAATTACGACGGGCTTAACAAACATTTAGAAGAAAACCAAACACAGCAGGAATACGAAAGAGACTGGGATGTAAAAGAGCGCCCTTCTATTCGGTATCATCAGATATTAAATATTCATAATAAATAATGATGACGATGTTGTTTGCTCATCGACTGAACGAAGCTCACACGTTGTTTCGCGCTTTAAAAGAAAATAGTAGGCGTGAAACTCATTGAACAGTGTGATTATATCATTTCAAAAAAAGATTTTACGAAGCAAGAACCATATCTTAGCAGTTTTTTTTAACACTGTGTAGGGAAATTACTGATTTATGGACAGAATGATCTAGCACTGAAGCTTGAACAACTCTGGGAACAATATTTAGTTATTTGTTGAGCATATGGAGATAATAGAGGCACGACACTACATTAATAAGAGCCAGGCGTCAAAGACAAAAAAACTAAATGCTAGAAAAATAAAGTAAACATTAAATAGGTGTATATACATATGCATATATACATGCAAAGACACACACACACACAATATATATATATATATATATATATATATATATATATATATATATATATATACACATACAGACGAAAAACAAGATATAGGAAAATGAAATAAAGTTTTTACAGCGTAAGTGAACAATCTATATATATACACAAATACATATCATCGACCCCACATATAAGTGGGAAAAGATGCAGAGAAAGAAGATATATATATATACACATCATATATATATATATATATATATATATATATATATATATATATATATATATATATATATATAATATATATATATGTATGTATATATAACATGCATAGAAATATGTAAACATATACATATGTATGGTTTATATATTTATATATATATATATATATATATATATATATATATATATATATATATATATATATATATATGACGAAAGGCAAATCGAATTATATTCAAAAGTCATAAACTGACATTCTCCCTCTCCCGAAGTTCTCACTATGCAATCAACATTTGGAATATATACTGGATTAGGAATTCTGGTTCTATCCTACCCTCGCTAGCATGTTCTGCAAACACGTCATTCAAACCTAAAATTCGTTTGGGTACGCCAAATAAAGCGTCGAAACATTATGGGTTAACGATATTGTTCAGATGAACCCTATTCACATGGGACAGACGCACACAAACAAATTGCAAGAGTCCTGACATACCTTACATTCAAGTTTATCAGACTGATAAACTTAAATATCATCTTACAAATATCAATGAGTTCAAAATGGAGTAAATGGAAAGCGTGCATACAAAAACCATTCTACAATTCAGTAGGTGAGTAAGAATCGACAATATCACACACACACCTTTATGAATATGAAAATTGATTACGCGGCCCACGCAGGATCGCAGTCAGGACCATACTCAACATATGATACCTGTTTTGTGAGAGGAAGTGTTGTGCATTGAGAGAGAGAGAGAGAGAGAGAGAGAGAGGAGAGAGAGAGAGAGAGAGAGAGAGGAGAGAGAGAGAGAGAGAGAGAGAGAGCTTAGCAAATGACTTGAAACTAAATTGTTCAGTGTTGTGATGATCAATACGGTTCTTGTTCCAGAGAACTTGACATTAAAAAGATTGAAAAAGATTGCAAAAAGATTATAAAAAGATGGTAAGAATATTATAAAAATATTGTAAAAAGATGGTAAAAAGATTGTAAAAAGATGGCAAAAAGATTGTAAAAAGATGGTACAAAGATTGAAAAAGATGGTAAAAAGATTGCAAAAAGATGGTAAATAGATGGTAAAAAGTGGTAAGAAGTCCGTAATACGGTACAGTGAAACACACGGTACAAATGGTAGATGAGCCCCCGAGTGCATGTGCACTAAGCGTACGTTCATTCACAAACAATAATGTCTTAATCAAAATGGCTCCTTAAGTGAAAGTTCCATATAAGCAGAACATACCGAACTGACACCAAGTCCCCCAAAATAACATTAACACAGTGCTGGAAGATGTTGGTATTCTTCTAACTTTTCTTATCGCGAGGTTAGGGATTTATAACAACCATAAACTTTCTTCTATGAGAATCGAGGTGAATTCACAGTTGTCGCAAGAAGTGTCAGTCAAAACGGCAAATTCTCATTAATGGCAAAGACCTCCTTGTCACTCAAGTGAGTTAGTTTGTAAACAAGAAATGGGTGCATGCTAGGCGAAGGGGAAGTTAGGAGCTTCAGCAAAATAATTACATTAAAAAATGCAATTGCTTAATAAACACTCCATTAAAAAATACTGCAGGCGAGGGATCTGAGGATGTCAGGCTCATAGACCTTTAAAATCATGACAGGTTCATTTTCTGTCGGTCGATTCTGCGTATGTATGTATGTATGTATAAATAGCGTATGTATGTACTATGTATAAATAAAGACAAAATCCACCGAAGGAAAGAGAAACAATGGAGTGCTGCGAGGCCTTTCGACTGCCGTCCTTTACTTAGCAGGCTGAAGAAATATAAAATAAGGCCTCGCATCACTCCATTGTTTCTCTTTCCTATGTGGATTTTCTCTATTTATATATCCATCACGTTCCATATTTTCGTGATTCAGTTATAAATATGTATGTATACACACATACACACACACATATATATATATACATATATAAAATATAATATATTATATACAGTATGTATATATATATATATATATATATATATAATATATATATATATATATATATATATATATATATATATATATTCAACAGGCGGAGGTTTCTCAAAACTCAGTAATATAATGAAGGCAGGGGAAGCACACCAACAGGTCAAGAAAGTCATATTTATTCAATTGCAACGTTTCGAGGCCAACCAGCAGGCATCATTTTCAAGCTAAAAGTAATAATACCTAATTAGTACAATAAAATTAAGTGACAAATATTAAAATACACAATATAAATTACATTAAAACAAGCGAAGTTAAAAATATGAATAAGGACCAACCGTTGAGTATGGAGGCAGAGGAAGGACTGACCAAAAACGTAAACAGTTCACGAGAGATAAAGAGGTGTAGACGTGGCATGGGTGTAGGTTTTGGGCAGAGCCTCTAATCACAAACTTTTAGCAATTAATGAATCATTGTTTATTAAAAAACTGGTCCCCACACTGAACACCCATGCCACGTCTACACCTCTTTATCTCTCGTGAACTGTTTACGTTTTTGGTCAGTCCTTCCTCTGCCTCCATACTCAACGGTTGGTCCTTATTCATATTTTTAACTTCGCTTGTTTTAATGTAATTTATATTGTGTATTTTAATATTTGTCACTTAATTTTATTGTACTAATTAGGTATTATTACTTTTAGCTTGAAAATGATGCCTGCTGGTTGGCCTCGAAACGTTGCAATTGAATAAATATGACTTTCTTGACCTGTTGGTGTGCTTCCCCTGCCTTCATTATATATATATATATATATATATATATATATATATATATATATATATATATATATATATATATATATATATATCTCAAGGCGCAGTGACGTAGAAAACCCAGCCGCCCATCCCTGAAAGGTACAATTGCCCAAAGTTGGCTCCGTGGTTGAGTGGTGCCACACTCATCTCACATTTGCTAGGTACCAGTTTTGGACATTTCAAACAACACTGACAAATCTGAACTTGAAAAGTGTCACATCTGAGGTTATATTTACATATACTCTTTTAAAACGAGCACCAGCAGAAGAGCAGACTTCTCCGGTTCCCCTGCAACTCTGTAGGGGTGAAGCTGCCAGCCCCACGCCCTTTTCTTCCACCTCAGCAGACACTGGTACCCATTTCTAGGTACCCATTTCTAGACATAAATGATACATGTTCAACAGCAAATGTAATACTCGTAGAATAGAATAGAATGTGGAATTTAGGCCAAAGACCAAGCGCGGGGACCTATGAGGTCATTCAACGCTGAAAGGGAAATTGACAATGAAAAGATTTGAAAGGTGTAACAGGAGGAAAAACTCGCAGATTCACCATGCATCAATTGTTAGGAGAGGGTGGAAAGTAAGATAGAAGAAAGAGAATATGAAAGGAGGTACAGTAAAAGGAACGAAAGGGGTTGCAGCTAGGGGCCGATTGCACGCTGCACAGAACCTTGAGTAATACCTACAGTGCGCCCGCATGAGGTGCACTGACGGCACTAACCCCCTATGGGAATGTAATAGTCGTGTGGCATCTTCCCATATCAAAATATCTAATTTAACACGTGACACTTTTCAAGGTCAAATATGTCAGAAATGAATGGGGAAATACCTCTCTCGAGCAGTTTGGAGTTAATGCCTACTTTATTACACTGTCAAGACGGGTACAAATCTATTCCAATTCATTCGTTCGCATGTCTGTCAGATTCCGATAAATTTTGACCTGAGAAGAAATAAAGCCTTATAGGCTGAAACAGTTTATTGTCTCCATCCACCAATTCTATGTATCAGCAAGTCCACATCGACCTCTTAAGATCTCTACTTCTTTAATTTAGCTCACTGATATGCATCTCCATCGAATTCAGATACATATTCATCAAGCCTTCTTAAAATGCATTACTGACACTGCAGTTTCGCTCAATTTCTTTTCGGAATGTTTTGTGAATTGCTGTCTGGTTAACTTCATATCTAGCGTTGAATGGCAGAGCATATCTGGTAGCATTCACAGTTTTGGCCACTCTCCCCAGAGTTCAGCAATCTCTACAGAGCATATCTGGTAGCGTTCACAGTTTTGGTCACTCTCTCCAGAGTTCAGCAATCTCTACAGAGCATATCTGGTAGCGTTCACAGTTTTGGCCATTCTCCCCAGAGTTCAGCAATCTCTACAGAGCATATCTGGTAGCGTTCACAGTTTTGGTCACTCTCTCCAGAGTTCAGCAATCTCTCTACTCCTTCAGGGTGCTTGCAGCGACCCTTCGGCCCCTGGCTGCATCCCACTCTTTAGCCTTTTACTTTACTTCCATTCCCGCTTCCTTTGTTCATTCTTGCTGTCCACCATCTCTAATACTTCTTAGTGCAACTGTGGGGTTCTCCAAGTTTCACCTTCAGATCTTTGTGCTTCCTTTCCTTTATTTTCTGGCTCTCTCAATGTTGCTGGTCAGCCACTCACTCTCCCTCTTTTCACTGTCTTGAGCGACGAATGGCTGGAAGTGCTCCGGTGCTTGGTTTGGCAGCCTACAGTTCATGCATCAATCAATGTTTGCGCTAATGATTCAGACCTCTATCTCTTATACTCATGCCTCTAAACAATTTACAATTCTCTATTTCAAACGGTCGTCAATCATTCGTTTAAATTTATCAATTACAAGTATTTGCACGACTGCAATATAAAACTGCGAATGAGCAACCCAAAATCTCCTTGTGTATGGAGAAACTAATGAGATTTAATACTTTTCAAACAAAATGTCAGTGTATATCTCCGCCCTCGCCCCACTCCAAGTTTTATATGACGAAAATGAAACTCATCTGTCTTGACTCATCGGTCAACTGCTTTGGTATGCAAATTATCTTCATACCAGTGTCGGAGTGGTCGTAAAGATACCGGGTAGCTAAAAAGAGCTTTATGAGAACATAATGTAATTTTTTTATCATGCAAGGCAGTGGACAAGATGATGATGATAATGATCTCGCCAAGTAATTGACCTTTGAACTATCATAATCTAACCATTTTTTTTATGCATTTGTTATCCCCGTGATTTATTTCTTCTCTTGTCCATTGCTCTATCTGGGCAAAATCCATGACTCTTCTCTTTAAATTTACTGTCCAATAATCTTCAATGTAAAAGAGGTGTTAGTGCTTCTTCTACAAGACAATGTTTTGGTCCTACATCAGTTACTTCTACTGTGGGAAGGCTACTAAGTTGACTTCTTCACAGATACATACATGAGTACATATATAACCACAAACATAATCATCACTGCCTGCGACTTCTGGCTACACACACACACACACACACACACACACACACATACACATACACACACAAAAACATACTTGTTACACATTCTAGTTAAAGCAGTGACAATTTATGTGAGTCCAATTCTGTAGTATTTTCCTACTCGTGTCTTAATCTGTTTTGAAACTTTACAAGCCTGAGAAAAAGATACGTGAAATAAAGTAACTGTAAAACGATGAAAACTGTTCAGTATGCTAAGTGTTTATGAGAATTTTAACAAAAGAAAAACTCGACCACGAAACTCAAGTCAGTTACTAAGTACGAAACTGAACGAGGCTTCCGGCATCAATAAAATACACAAATTAACGAAAGTTTTGAACTGTAAAGCTGCATTCTCTGCAATTAATAAAAAATACCAACAGAAGTTAGCAAAGTATCAACTAATTACAAAGTATTTGGAATATGTCATGAAAACATCTACTGAGATATGTAACGGAGCATCAGGTAAGTCTAATTACCTGCGGTGGAATCTTCACGACTGTCAATACCCCTGTCACAACTATCATTAATAAACATGATTCTAAGAGAACCGATCTGAATTTTTAAAGTTACTCAACACTACAAAGGAAGTGTTAAATTCCACGGTAATCTAGTCTCTTCTGACAACAGTAATGGAGTCTGAGAAAGAATTTTAAAAACACATCAACATATAAGCTGAGACTTACAGATTTTTGAGAAGTCATTCATCTAAGCCATTCTAATTACACTCCTTAATTTCTTGAGAGAGAGAGAGAGAGAGAGAGAGAGAGAGAGAGAGAGAGAGAGAGAGAGAGAGAGGGGGGTGGGGAATTAAAATATTTTTGGTCGTTGAGTACTTGAATGAAATAGTTCTTTATCAGATGTGAACTTTTATCATCTGAATTACAGATCATTAAAAACTATTACTGTATCACCATAATTGTTTCAATTATATCACTACATACATCTATTACTATTATATTAATAAACAAATGACTGAAACAACGTAAAAACACGATACTGACAATAATCACCGCCGATGATTGTTATTACATTAATAATGAATCTGGGCTCCAAAGCAAGACGAATCTAAAAATGGAAAAATTACGCATTTCATTCCATAACAGAGAAGTTCCCCATAGCTACTGTTTCAACATACTCAAAGAAAAATATTCACGGAGGAAGAGAGTTGGACTGGTTTCTCTCTCTCTCTCTCTCTGTCTCTCTCTCTCTCTCGCTTAATCCGCAGGAGAGAAAGAGGAACACGGGAAAGGAGGAGGCACTGCCAACCACTCGTTGGCATTAAATGTCAAAAAGTCCCGCACCCATTGGAAGATGACTGATCAAGAACCGAGAGTTCGCGAGGCAGGACTATCATTAAATCTGCCACGGGATGATTGTTTACATTGTGAGCAGAGGTGTGATGGGGTCGGGGAGGGAGAGTGGGAGAAGGGAGCCCCTGCAAAGAGGCTTTTAATACACAAACACAAAACACAACACCGTGCATTGTTGCTCTTCACAGCTTTACAGCTCATGCTTAATGCATAAGTCAATGGGATTTTTAATTATCAATTCTGAGGCACATTATAACGGCTGGGTTTTACGTCCCAGGGCGGTTCTCTCTCTCTCTCTCTCTCTCTCTCTCTCTCTCTCTCTCTCTCTCTCTCTCTCTCTCTCTCTCTCTCTCTCGTTAAACATCTACTTTTACGTTTCATTCACCCTCAAACAAAGAACATGTGCCATCAAACACTTTTATAATCCGGAACCGCGCGCTGTTTTTTTGGTTCAGAGTTCAGCTTACGGCATAACATGAAAAAAAAAAATAAATAAATAAAATAGGTGCAGAACTGATTTTGACTACCGCGTTTCTCAGTGCGATAAGCATGAAAGTCTAAGCCAATGGAAAAGTATCATCAAGGTACTGAACACAATTTATACATACACACACACAAACATATATATATATATATATATATATATATATATATATATATAAATATATATATATATTATATATATAATATATACATAAATAAATAAATACATACATACATATATATATACATATATATTATATATATACACTTTATCACTTACACAATAGTTCTGCGCATTAATATGATTAATAACAGTACCTCATTTAAACCGGATGGTATCTAGCGGAGATATTTATTCAGGAAATGTTACAAGCTTCCAGGGCTAACTGCCCTCATCGTTATTCTAGAAATCTTGGAACATTTCCTAAATAAATATCTCCGCTAGATACCATCCAGTTTAAATGAGGTACTGTTATTAAATATGTATACATATACTGTATATATATGCATATCCATATGTGTGTGCATTTATATATAATTATATAATATATATATATATATATATATATATATATATATATATATATATATATATATATATATATATATATATATATATATATATATACGAGAGAGAGAGAGTTGGGGGGTTATATTCCTTTTTCACTCGTCAGAGTACTGAAAGAGCTGGCCAACTTTTTTTTATAGTATATTATAATAAGAAACTTTAATCTGATGTTTCAGAATGCTCCTATTTTCAGTAACAAAAAAATCTTAAGCCTAAAAACAATGCTGTTTATAGAAAAAGAACAACGCTGTGCTCACTACTATCATTCGACTTAGATCACTGCTTAAACAGCAACAAATTATGCATAACTTTGTCCAAATTGTTCCGCAAGGAATTTAGATTCAATGTACTTCGCGAAGTAATGTTAATTAAGCAATGTAGGTTCTCCCACAATTTCCTTTTTTGTTCTGGGGAATTATGATTAACATCCATTTTTTTCCTCTCAATATGATCCTCCCACCTATTCCTACACTAATCAGCTCCTTTCATTTCAAGTATTCTTACTTCATCTCTTCATTTTCCACCCTTTCAAATATTTTACTTCTACCCCAAAGAAAATTAGTGGAAATAATAATAACTTTTCTGATGTATATATAGCAATGCCACTTTAATATAGTGAAAATACCACCCATTGATCTATTCCATTTTAACTTTGCACGATTAGCAACCGTTCGCCTCACTATCTTTAAAACCTTATAATTATATAAGAAACCTCTTACTTGAAACATCAAAGCTCTCATCCGTCTTTCCCTAATTACAAAACTGTTGATGATTATGAGGAAAATCATTCCATATAATAATGGAATCGCATCATCCGATTTCAGTTCCATTTCCACTTTTCAAATTAGCAGCTAAATGTTTTAGGTAGACCTGAAAAGTGACTTTTAGGTAGACCTTATAAGGTCCTTTTAGGTAGACATTAAAAGGGACTTCATTACATTCAGACTGTTAATATATTACATATTCCCGTACGCAAATTCCAGAGATGTATGCTAGTATTGCACTAGCCTCGGTTCTTTTGCCATGCCCCTAGATTAGGTTAGGTTGGGTTAGGTTAGGTTAGAGTAAATTAGAAGTTACTCTTTAATTTGGGTGTGGGAAACATAACGAGATTATTTTCGAGAAAATTCTACGGTTAGTTTTTAAGATATGGGGTCCCGCTTTTTTTCAGGGAAAAGTCCCGGTACTCTGTTGCATCTCGGGAAAATGCTTTCCGTACTTAGGCAAGAGATTCGCGCTCTGATTGAGCAATGCAAAAGAACTATTAGTCGTCATATGCGACAAAATATAAAAAGGTACTCTGGGTATTTCAAATACATTTATTTGTAATTACGTGAAAGCTAATGTTGAATCTAATAATGTCTTATCTGTGGGACCAATATTTCTCAAGGAACCCTACTAGACTATGCGGCAAGGATTCCGTCCAAACTTGAAAAATCGTAAATACTCGTTTATATATATATAAAAAAAACAGAAAAAAGGAAATCAGCTCGCTATCTCTCTACCTTCGGAATGCGTCCGCACAAGGCATGCTCAACATACGCAAATAAAATCACAATAAATGCCGTTTTTGTTGTTTAAATGACAACCCATTATCAACTCTGTGCCACGTAAATTTCAAACACATTATATGCACTAGAAAGCAAGTAAAAAAATGCGCCGATGTTTTTTCAGCTCAATCGAGTTTTCTGTACAGCCGCTACAGCGTATAATCAAGGCCACCGAAAATAGATCTGTCTTTTGGTCTCGGTATAATGCTGTGTGATCCGCGGCCCATGAAACTTTAACCACGACCCGGTATCCTACATCGCTGCCAGAAGCACGATTATGGTTAACTTTAACCTTAAATAAAATAAAAACTGCTGAGGCTAGAGGACTGCTATTTGGGATGTTTGATGATTGGAGGGTGGATGACCAACATGCCAATTTGCAGCCCTCTAACCTCAGTAGTTTATAAGATCTGAGGGCGGACAGAAAAAGTGCGGACAGAATAAAGTGCGGACGGACAGACAAAGCCGTCACAATAGCTTTCTTTTACAGAAAACTAAAAACGACGCACACTATCTTGTTACTTGAATGTGGATTTCATTCTGTTTGTAATCTACATATTAATTAATTTGAAGCCAAGCACCCTCAAACGCATGGATTATTCATTTCATAACGAAATCTTTCATCTAGTGTTATTTACCAAAGAATAAAAATACTGAGAGTAACAACATAACTGGAACTAGTCTTGCTCCAAGGAAGTGTACTGCTGGTCACAGCAAGGATAATCAGGAGAGTGTTGGAAACCTAATAAAACAGGGTACAAGGGGTCATGCCCTCAGGAATAAGATTGCAGCCCGATACCAGACTGGAAGATACCAACCAGGCAAGGTTGAGAGAAAAAAAAAAATAGCAATACTAATATACGAAAATGTTTGTACATTCTACGTTCGTAAGTTTTATGAAAATTTTAGCAAGGCTTCGGTAGAATTTCGGGTTTGTTGTGCCCATTAAAATATTAAGAATAACTGAACAGTCGGAGATATTGAACTGAAGTTACTTTGGAGAAAGTTCAAATAAACTCCATCAGTGTTTTTTTTTTTTTTTTGACGGAGGGTATCTTTTTCTCTCTTGCTTGCCAGCAATGACAATGTTGGGGCTTGGGGGGGGGGGGGGGGAAGGCTTTGTAACCTTTTCAGCTCGGTTCTTCGAAATGACTTTATTCTAAAATAAAAATTTAGGATATCAGAAAAAAGACCAATAATAATAATATGTGACGTGCCCTGATTTTGGAGTGATAATAACTCCCATCATTTAACTACAGCAATAATAATAATAATAATAATAATAATAATAATAATAATAATAATAATAATAATAATAATAATAATAAAAGTTACAAACATATGTATACACACACACACACGCCTTTACCCACACGGCCGTGTGGGTAAAGGCGTCACTGTAGTCCTGAGTTCTTGTCTTTCGTTGGTTCGAGCCCACGGGACGACGAACTTGTTATCAACTAAAAAATTCCCCTTCGGTAACATATATGAAAATATATTATTTCCGAGGTAGAGCGAATTGGATATTAAAGGACGTTTGTAGCTTAATGCTTGTATATGAACCACGGTGATGTGATAAAAAGTCATACAGTATACATATGTATATATATATATATATATATATATATATATATATATATATATATATATATGATCTACTTGTCACTTTTTACCAGAAACTTATGTAATTGTAAAAACCACAAAAATGTCCTCTTCACTTCTCATCCAAAAAGTGCGAAGAATTCGAGAAGAGGGCATTGTGGTTACTACAACTACACACACACACACACACACACACACACATATATATATATATATATATTATATAACTATTATAAGGATTATGATACTAATAATACTAGCAGGTAAAAGAATAGGTTAGGTAACCATCAGTTATCAAGTCCCCAAGTACGATTTCATGTAAGGTGCAAAAAAAAAAAAAAAAAAAAAAAAAAAAAAATGATCCAAGTACTGGAAACCACTACCGTTGGCGACAGCAACAAAAACATGATATACCAATAATAATAAAACCCAGACAGCAACAAGATCAAAAGTGCAAACTCCTTATCGGCCACGGGGCAGAGTACCCCACGAGGGGAGAAGATAAGTATCGAGTATTAACGTCCAGACCTGACAGTGGTGGCCGAGGGGCGGCGAGTAGATGCCAGGACCCCTTACCAAGGTGATGTCGGAGTTCGGCCTCAGATGAAGTAATTGCCTACATCCGAGGTGGCTCACCAGGTAGGGGAGGGAGGGAGGTAGCGGCGGAGGAAGAGAAAGGTGAGAAGAAGGGAATAAGAAAACGAAACGAGAGGAAAAGTGGAAGGACAGGGGGAAAGAAAGAAAAGGTAAAGGAGGTAAGAAGTGGGCGAAAAAGAACAGATGACGAAATAAGGAAAATAAAAAAAAAAACATGAATAAAAATTGCCTAGCTCTCCTTCACAACACCCCCCACCCCCACACAACACCTTCCCCTTCGTTAGCAAAACTGAAACTTCTCAAATGGGAAGAGAGCAATTTACGAAATATAAATACAATGGCACATTATTCACAAGGGAGGTTGCCCCGTCAATCCCAATTTTCCATGATGGATCTGGCACAAGCGGTCGGCGTGAAGTATACGCGTATTCATCAAGGCGAAACAAGACAAGAGAGAACCGTCTTCTCGGGAGTGTATTTAGCACCGATTTATGGAGTGAGTTCAACTCAAGACACAGAGCATAAAAAAAGGACTTTTTCTTATCCTTCAATCTTATCGCTGGAACTGGTGGTTGTTACGTGATGTTTATGACGTTCGCTTCAGTCGGCTACCTGTAAATTGCAAGATTTATTTGAACACTTCGTCTACTTTTAGATGCGTGTACATACATAAGTACATACATATACATATACATGTACACGAAGATGCATAATTACAGAAACAAGAATAATGTTGTGCTACAATCTCTCTCTCGCTCCAACACACACACACACACAGAGAAACGCAAACCGCGCGTACATAAACACAAGCGTACATAAGTTTCCCTTATATATATACATAATTTTCAAACATAAGCCGTTTCCCCTTAATTGCATGGCTCCAGAGAAAAAAACGAAGCTGATCACTGCCACATTCATGCTATATCTGCTGAATCGTGAGTTCTTCGTGGGACGAGTCGGTAGAGTTCTCGGCTAGCGCTCTGCTAGGCCCGAGTTCGAGTCTCCGGCCGGCCAGTAAAGAATTAGAGGAATTTATTTCTGGTGATAGAAATTCATCTCTCGCAATAATGTGGTTCGGATTCCACAATAAGCTGTAGGTCCCGTTGCTAGGTAACCAGTTGGTTCTTAGCCACGTAAAATGAGTCTAATCCTTCGGGCCAGCCCTAGGAGAGCTGTTAATCAGCTCAGTGGTCTGGTTAAACTAAGGTATACTTAACTTTTTTGTTGTATCGTGGGTAAACCTCTAGTGAGGGAAACTCATAACACTAGCCACTTCATACAACTACAAAGAAGGCTCATTATTAGCGTGTCGAACCTCCATACAAGCTGCGCCATTCACCTCTATGTACTACGCAATTTCACGCTTCCAATGTACAAGTATTACAGCCTTCTATTTCCAGTACCGCTTCCATCTCATCAATCCATCCAGCATTTTTAAGGATTTCCTTTCGTCCTTGGCCCCAAACATTCCGGATTTATTCACTCTTTTCACCTACCTATATCATCCTTTGTTCTATCAGTTCCTTCACTTCCGCAAACATTTGTACCACTTCTCTGCATCTCCACATTTCTCGCCCTTTCGATTCTACTTACACAGCATATACGTGGCATACAAATTGTACCATCAGCTTTCATTTTTAGTTTTCTGTAAAAGAAAACTGTTGCGCCGGCTTAGTCTGTCCGTCCGCACTTTTTTCTGTCGGCCCTCAGATCTTAAAAACTACTGAGGATAGAAGGCTGCAAATTGGTATGTTGATCATCCACCCTCCAATCATCCAACATATCAAATTACAGCCTTCTAACCTCAGTAACTTTGACTTTATTTGAGGTTAAAGTTAACCATAAGCGTGCTTTTGGCACCGATATAGGATATGCCACCACCAGGCCGTGGTTAAAGCTTCAAGGACCGCGGCTCATACAGCATTATACCGAGACCACCAAAAGATAGATCTATTTTCGGTGGCCTTGATTATACGATGTACAGAAAACTCGATTGCGCTAAAGAAACTTCGGCGCATGTTTTACTTGTTTTTTTAATTACACCAAACTTAAAGATTGCACTTCTGTGAAGGATTGGCTCAGTTTAATGCTCTCACACCTTCAAATTTTGGCTTCCGTAAGATCCCCATATTCTATTCTCAGTCGTTGGCGCACATACTGCTACCTTTCCTACTTCGCCTGTTCTATAACTCAATGCTTTCTTCATCCTAATTACCCCCATTAAATCTACCAGTATTATTATTATTATTATTATTATTATTATTATTAAAAAATACTGACAGTAGCATGAGTCTTCAAATGGAGAAACAAATCCACAGCTATGTAAATGCATAATATTTAAAGATAGATTTGTACAGACAGCTTTCGGGAAAAGGGGAATCGAACAGATTCCCGAAAGCTATCTGTACATTTCTATCTTTAAATATATGTACATTTACATAACAGTGGATTTGTTTCTCCATTATTATTATTATTATTATTATTATTATTATTATTATTATTATTATTATTGAGAAGATAAATCCCTATTCATATGGAACAAGCCTACGGGGCAATTGACTTGAAATTCAAGTTTCCAAAGAACATGTTCATTTGAAAGAAGTTACAGAAGTTAATAGGAATTACAGAAAGAAGAGATCAGTTATTAGAATAGAAAAAAAAGTATATTAATAGATAAAAAGATAAACATAAATGAATTATTCAAATACAAGGTGAACCATTTTAGGGTAGTAATGCTTTGCAACTTAGCTTGAACTTTTGAGGTACACTTATCTCGATAACCTTACTCTTGCCTTATTTACTCCTCAATTGTTTCCTCGTGTAAACACTTTCAAACTTTGACTAGTTTCCAAAATTTCTCTACAATATTCGAAGAAGTAGACTTATCCATTCGGCTATCCAGATAGAAAAATTGATTTCGGCTCTGCTGTACACATCCCTACCGAATTCAGGTTCTGCACTTAGGATCGAAATCAAATCAACATATCTCCACCACAGAGAGGACTACTAAGTCTGGAACATTTGGTTATTTATGACAGGTTCGTCACTTACATCTAATTCCATTTGCGTGTATTTTATCCCCAACGTAATGTGAATTCGATACTACAGTAAAAGGCTCTTGTGGCTTAATATCTGTGAGTATAACAAATTCACGTGTGGGCCGGTGATATAGGTATTTCGCCAAGTTTTACTAACAGAGCAGTCAGCTGACAAAGTGAATATGCACTGGTTTTTCGATTCTAAATACAAACCTTGATTCGACAGGAATATGCACTGCAGAGTCGAAGCCAAATTGACGAGCTGACTGTCTGGCTTTTATAAAATCCAAATGGCTTAAGTTTGAATCCTGGCCAGGGTAGATACGCTCAATAAACGCTTATAACAATATATATCTGCGCCTTTGGATATAAGTTATTTCCAAGCTAATAATTCGACAATAAAGTGTATTTGTTGATTAATATATATGATATATATATATATACACATTTATATATAAACACACACACACACACACACACACACACACATATATATATATATATATATATATATATATATATATATATATATATATATATACACACACACACACACATATATATATATATATATATATATATATATATATATATATATATATATATATATGTGTGTGTGTGTGTGTGTGTGTGTGTGTGTGTGTGTGTGTGTGTGTGTGTGTGTGTGTGTGGGTGTGTGTTCAGAATAAAGACAAGCACCCAACAACACACCAACAAGAACCTTCCATTTAGACATCGAAAGTTACGGAAAAGGAGAAAACCGTTACGCAACGTGATCATTGTAGCACCCAGCCTCTGCAGTCTCTAGAGGGTTTTGTCAGGCCGACCCTTAATATTGTCGGACACGCCGCCGTTGATGTCTGCGGCCACTATAGAAGCATAAAGGAACATTAATATTCTCATCACTGCTTCGCCCGTCTGCCCGACACGTCGTGTTTACGACGGGCCACCGTTCAAGGTCCTTTGAAATACGGGTTTAGGCAGAGGTGTCGGAGTGGCAGGTAATAACTACAGAACGCGGGTAAAATATTGCCCGGTGGGATGGTGGGGGTCGATAGTGAAACCCAAGCGTCTCTGCTTGGTTAGTAGGTAATTACCTGCTAGTTTTGTGAGAACAGGGGTCTTCATATTTGGCTAAGCGTGATATGTTGCCATTTTAAGTATCCATAAATATATAAAAAATATTGAAAAAAAAAAAGTGGAAAAATATTTATGAAAAATCAGTTGCCTTGCCTCGTTAGCTGAACAGGATACAAAACTTAACGGCGTAAGTATATTTCTGTGAATCCATCTCCTCAAAACTAATACGTGTACAAACTGTAGCAACTTCCTCTTATTTTAGTTTCTACCACAGCATAGGCTAAAAAATCTTTCGTTTAATATGACAAGTACAGTATATGATTGTTTGCATAGATTAAATCGACACTGGCTTTACAATACGATAAGATGCAGAGAAAGAAACTTAAGTCACTATTTCATTTAATTTACCTAAGTCGGTTTTCTTAACACAAATAATTACTTACATATGTAAATACATGCACGGACACAAACGATATATATATATATATATATATATATATATATATATATATATATATATATATATATATATATATATATATATATATGTGTGTGTGTGTGTGTGTGTTTGTGTGTGTGTGTGTGTGTAAACAAACACCGTTTTCCCCCTTACTGGATGTGATTCCAAGTGTTACCCTTTGGATTCAGGTTCGGCGCAAACAGGGAGCATCTAATCTTCATGTACCTTAAACAACTATCTGTTTTTTTTTTTTTTTTTATTCTTGACGGTAAAGCTGAGTGAACTAGAGGAATTCAGTACATGTTTACATGGATCTCAACCTGGGAAGGAAGGAGAGAGAGAGAGAGAGAGAGAGGATATCCCCAAAT
>JANJGK010000033.1:2679437-2724437 GCA_039081455.1 Macrobrachium rosenbergii | reverse complement strand
TATATATATATATATATATATATATATATATATATATATATATATATATAGGGTATGCAGTCAACATACTCAGGCTTACACGTTTTCAGTCCTTTTTTTTTCTTTTGCTTTACAATTTTCTGGGTTAAAAAGGAAATGTTAGTAGTCATTCGCTTTTCATCCCGATCCTGGTGAGTTGAGGCTATCCATTACTACGTGCACTTCACTTTTCAGCAGATCTGGAAACCTACGAACAGTGTTCGTCGGGAGCGTATGGGCCACGGTTTAACAGAGATGATATGCAGCCTTTAATCCGTATGTACAATTAACCTGCTATCCATTTCAGGGACCGCTAGTCATTTTATCTCAGATATCTTGCAAACTAATTATATGATCGAAATGGTACTTTGACATAATGTACAAGACACCTCCCGCTAATTTTTGGTGATGTAGTGCATTGTCAAATGGTGTTAGTTAAGTCGTTTACTCTTGACTTTTAAAGGCAAAGTCGCATGAGCCAACAGGACTAAACTACGCAATCGATTGTCCGTTATCCCTCATAGACAGGAAAGGGGGGCGGGGTGGGAGGGCGGGGACGGGGAGGCCAAGAAAGTGGGTTGAGGGAGGGACGAGTAGGGGAAGGGGGAGGGAGGGACGGGATGGGGATAAAGGACGTTCGAATGCATAGTTTGGCGATGCTTGGCAACACCATGTAAGTCAAGAGTAAACGCCTTAACTAACACCATTTGACAATGCACTATATTACCAGAAATTAGCGGGAGGTGGCTTGTACGCTGTGTCAAAGTACCATTTCGATCAAATAATTAGTTTGAAAGGTATTTGAGAAAAACGATGACTCGTGGTCCTTGAAATGGATAGTAAACCTCTCACGCCTCCTGAATTTCTCCATTCTTTCTAATGCTTCTACCATCTACCATTTCAGTGCCATTTGAACACCATAGGTTTTCCTCGTTTTTCCTGCCTCCTTCTGCTTATTAGCGTAATTTTATACCTCTTCTCTCAGTTTCTCTATATTACTAAACCATCTCAATACGCAGAGTTCTCTCATTCACGAACGTCGAACTTCAAAATTTCCTACACTTTTCGTATCTTGGTTCCATGTAGTCTTCATACCCATTCATTTTTTGTTTTCAGTTTCCCTTCATATTTTTACTCTCTCAATCGCCAGTACTGTACAAAAACTTTGATTACAATTATTGAGCCCACTTCCATTTCAAACATATCCAGAGCCTTTTCTTCACTCAACCAAAAATCAAAGTAAAAAATTTAAATCTCACAGGCTTTCAAAATGTTCCCTATACTGTCTCCGTTATTCGCCTGTCTACTTGATCTGCCATCAACGCTAACCCTATATATAGATTAGACGTCTATGTGAAACATAATCATTATAGAAGGAAGCTTCATTTACCGCTAGTCGAAATTACATTAATAATTGTCAGTTAAGGCTTCTGATTTTTTTCATAATTTTTAGTTTTCTGAAAAGAAAACTGTGCCGGCTTGTCTGTCCGTCCACACTTTTTCTGTCCGCCTTCAGATCTTAAAAACTACTGAGGCTAGAGGGCTGCAAATTGGTATGTTGATCATCCAACCTCTGATCGTCAAACAACAAATTGCAGCCGTCTAGCCTCAGTAGTTGTTATTTTATGTAAGGTTAAAGTTAGCCATAATCGTGCAACTGGCAACGATATAGGATAGGCCCCCACCGAGCCGTGGTAAAGTTTCACGAGCCGCGCCTCATACAGCATTAAACCAAGACCACCGAAAGATAGATAACTTTTCGGTGGCTTTGATCATACGCTGTAGCGGCTGTACAGAAATCTCGATTGCGCCGAAGAAACTTTGGCGCATTTTTTACTTGTTTACTGTTCAGTCCAAAAGCCCTGCACATACGAAAAACATTTAAGACATCATTGCGATGCGTTCACGAAAAAAAATACTACAATGATTACTCCAGGCTTTTAAGTTGTAAAATATTCTAAGAATATAAAGGAAAACTCTTTGATATTGCAGTTATTTTCCTTGACATGTCTATAATCCTGAAATTACGATTTTATTACTATACTTTTTATATTTCTGCTTTTATTAATAATTTAGTTATACATGTGGTGCTATTATTTCTAGTCATGTACAAGTCAAAGAGAGAGAGAGAGAGAGTATTAACATAAAACACAGTAGCACTGTCATAAGGTTGTCAAGTAAATGAGAACGAAGAATACCGTATATTAATTCCTAGTCAGCGTGGTAATCTAGTGGTTCTTGACTCCTGTACAGTCAAAAACAACAACAAACAATTTTCAAGAACAAAAGCAAATGCAAATGTCAACTTAATGTATTTTAATAACCCCAAAACCCGGAAAAAACCAAGAGGAATATTATGCAGAACTGCCTGAAGCGCCAAATGGTAGGTTGCAGTATAGAAGATTCACAAAGAAGTTTGCAAATAATTCATTTTTTATTTACAGATCTCTCTACTATTCGGAAAATCCAGTTTCATAAGAAAAAAATAGAACATTTCAGTAAAACTAGACTGTAATAGATTTAAAAATACAATAAACAGATGTAATTTAAAATGTAATAAAAAAAAAGGCATTGATACAACAAACGTGTTTATGTTGTACTTAATGTTATGCCACAAGAAAATATTACTTAAAAATTATATAATACAAAATACTCTTGTTTTTCATTCCAGGAAAACCTTGAAAATATGGATAAATGAATCTTGTATTCTTAATATACTAATGTACTTTTATTGCAAAAACATCCCTATGTCAAAGTAATTAATTTATAATATAAATGTTATTATATACCTTAAATACACGAAGAAAATTTTGGATCTGAATTTGCATATTCAATGACACTACAATAACAGCGAACCTTTGAGGTAATTTAAGGTAACTGAAATAATCATGAGGTTCTCCGTTTTTTAGTTAATGTTATGCCTCAAAAAATATCACCTGACCACTATATTCTAGCATATAATATAGAAATTATACCTGGTTCAGTATCCCAGGAATATCCTCTTAAAGATGATATGTAGACGACGTGTGCAGTCTTAATATATTAATCTAATATATTTGAGAAACACCGATAGGTCGAAGTGATTAATTTATAGTACTGATGTTGCTGTAATATATGTACCCTTTATGCACGGGAAGGAGATTTGTCATCCGAATTTGTATGTTCAATGACACTACGATAAGAGCAAACCACTGATATAAGCTGTAAGTAATCGAAACCACTTCTTTCTGCCTAGATACCACGGGTATGATTACCTTAAGCGTAACCCGTTGCAGTGGTTCTCAATCTTTTTTTAGCGATGGCACCCTAACTTATATAATCATTACCGTGGCACCCCTTCCTCACCATCCCACCATATCACATGAATTAACTTCTCATTCAATGAATAAAATTATTATCCATACTCAAACCAAAATAAGCACACCGTACATGCAGAAATATACTGTACAAACAAAGAGCATATCAGAAGAATTAGATAAACATAATTAGAGTAGGCACACTGATAGTAATTATATGAAGATTTCTGCAAACTTTTTTTTTTTTACAAATGTTCATTGAGATGATCTAGCCAAGACCAAATTCATGACATTCTTGTGGCGCCCCTAGGCACTTTCTGTGGCACCCCAGGGTGCCACGGTACCCAGTTTGAGAACCACTGCCTGAGCTACGGCTGACGGTGCACTTGTGCGGTGTACTGTAGATGGTACCTTAGATCCCTAGAAGTCTCTCTGCCTTTTCTTTTTCATTGGTTTATAATAATAATAATAATAATAATAATAATAATAATAATAATAATAATAATAATAATAATAATAATAATACATGAAGTACAGATATTTAAAAATAGATATTCCCGCAGTTCTTAGAAGATACTTATAATAATTTATTTTTTAACATTTGTAAACCAATATTTCCCTTACTTCCAAACATCATATTATAAGTATATAGAAGTGCTTGCGATTTTATCTGGTATATGTTTTCATGACAAGCTATTAAAACAGAGCTCTTCAAGCCGATTTCACTGCATTTTAAAATGTTTGCTTAGGTGATAGGAATTAGACAACTTTGACGGAGAAACTTACAAAAAAAGAGTAGTCGCTTCCGTTAGATGTGATATGTTTAAAATTAGGGGAAATGGGACAAGTTTTGAAAATATCGCATTTCAATTACCCTCTGAAAAACTCATTGCCATCTAGTTTTACACATCTGGACTTTATATTTTATTATTACTATTAATTACTATTATTATTATTGTTATTATGACACAGCTGTTACAGATCCTTGCAAATCTAGTACTGATGATTCGAACTGAATAGTTAAGAAGTTGAACAGTCAAGTGGGAAGAGACGAAAATGAACGAAAGGAAAAGAAAACCCAGCTGGGGAAAAGAAAAACACTGCTAGGAACCTCAGGTACCATCCACAGTACACCGCACAGGCGCACCGTTAGCGGTAACCGCCAAAAGCACTAGTTACTGAGATCATATCCGAGGGATCTAGGCAGAAGTACTTGATTTCAGTCGCTCATAATTTTATTCAATGGTTCCTCTTCTCGTAGTGTCACTGGATCTGCAAATCCGGATGACAAATCTCTTTTGTGTGCATAAAGAATACATTAATTACAGCAACACCGGTATAATTAACTAATCACTCTGACACGGCGATGTTTTCACAATGTATTAGAAGCTAAATGACACGATCTTCAGATTTCTAGCCGATAAATGTTACTTATTTGTAATTATCTATTGATTTAGTTATTGGTGTCATGAAGGCCTGAGTTACTGAGATTACATACTCTGTATTTATTTAAATCTGACTTACATCAGCAAAATAATGAATGACGTATCTTATGAATATTCTGTTTTACATCAGCAAAATAATGAATGACGTATCTTATGGAATATTCCGACTTACATCAGCAAAATAATAAATGACGTACCTCGTGAAATATATGACTTACATTAGCAAAATAATGAAATACGTACGTCATGAAACATTCTGACTTACATTAGCAAACTAATGAATGACATATCTAATGAAATATTCTGACTTACATTAGCAAAATAATGAAAGACGTACCTCGTGAAATATTCTGACTTACATTAGCAAAATAATGAAAGATGTAACTCACGAAATATCCTGACTTACATCAGCAAAATAATGAAAGACGTTTATTATGAAATATTCTGACTTACATCAGCAAAATAATGAAAGACGTTTATTATGAAATATTCTGACTTACATCAGCAAAATAATGAAAGACGTTTATTATGAAATATTCTGACTTGCATCAGCAAAATAATGAAAGACGTACCTCGTGAAACATTCTGACTTACATTAGCAAAATAATGAAAGATGTACCTCACGAAATATCCTGACTTACATCAGCAAAATAATGAAAGACGTTTATTATGAAATATTCTGACTTACATCAGCAAAATAATGAAAGACGTTTATTATGAAATATTCTGACTTACATCAGCAAGATAATGAAAGACGTTTATTATGAAATATTCTGACTTGCATCAGCAAAATAATGAAAGTCGTTTATTATGAAAAATATTCTGACTTACACCAGCAAAATAATGAAAGACCTTTATTATGAAATATTCTGAATTACATCAGCAAAATAATGAAAGACGTATACTACGAAATATTCTGACTTACATCAGCAAAATAATGAAAGACGTATACTATGAAATATTCTGACTTGCATCTGCAAAATAATGAAAGACGTATATCATATCGTAAATATAATTATACTTAGTCTTTTTTTAAGAGTATTCCTCGATATATAAGAAAAAACAGCCCTAGGATTCCCACAGAAGACAAAGTGACGTCGCAAAATGAATCTACAGTATTCTCAATAAGGATGCATCATGTTGGAAAGCGACACTGTTATAAAACTAGTAAAAAAAAATATTAATTTACAAGTCACGAGGTAAGCATACCCACTGACACACTTTAGCGGCACAGGACACTCCCATTCCCCTACGCGCCCATATAGAGGGTAAGGTCTCCCTGTGCCGTAAAGTTTGGGAAATACGGCACTGGCAACAATGCGGGGATATGTCCGCCCTGGAGGGGACCGGTAGGGGACAAACAAGAGAAAGAAACTTCTGAATGTATAAGTAATTCTTCCTTTTCTGTTCTATATTCTGGTTTTGCTCAGCGTCTACAGAGAACGCATCTTATATATGTGCTATTATTAAGTTTACCTATGTTCACAATCACTACCAATATCGGATCACTGAAGCGGCTATGGCCCTGATATAATTTCTCTAACACTAAATCACAAAATAAGGATATTGAGAACTTCATTCACTTGCGGTTTTGCGGGAATATCCCTGACCACTAAAACACGATTTTTTACGCTGATTATTTTTACGAGTAATCTAATACGTTTTGTGATTAGCTGTTAAAAATTTATTTTATTTTCATGCCGTTTAATTCATTCAGTTTAATTTTACCTAGATTATTATTATTATTATTATTATATTATTAAAACAGTTTAACCAGATCACTGAGCTGACTATCAGCTCTCATAAGGCTGGCCCGAAGAATCTGGATGAAATACCAGGTCTAGGCCAAAGGCCTAGCACTGGGACCAAATAGGTCATTCGGTATCGTGATGAATGAATGAAAATGAAATTCAAAATTGCACAAAGGCATACGCTCTCATACTGGAACACACTCATACAATAAATACATTTATACTCATGTTTCCATATATGCTCACGTAGAAGGTATATTAAAATTCAGAATAAGTTAAGCAACATTTTAAAATTTAGTTGTTTTAAAATTCATTAGATGCCCTAGGGGTTTTCATATTTTTATTATTTACTTATTTTTATATTTTATTAATTAAGTCACAATTGTACCTAGAGAGTAGCACCATTCTATAAAGACAAAATTCTCATAGTATCTTACTGCCCTCAAGGCTTAAGTTCATCGACTGTATGATATTCTATAAAAATATGATGAATTCTAAATAAACAATTGCAAAGCTTTTTAAAATAACCTTAAAAAACAACAAAATTAAAAATGATCTTTTGGTGGTCAGGATATTCTCATTATCAGGACACACACACAGACATATGTATATATATAATGTTTATATAATGTGTGTGTATATATATATATATATATATATATATATATATATATATATATATATATATATATATATATATATATTGTACACACGCACAGACACACACACACACACACACACACACATATATATATATATATATATATATATATATATATATATATATATATATATATATATATATATATATATAAAATATTAGTAGTGCACATTTGGAAGAATTCATGGACACAAACACACACATATATTCATACACACATATTATATACATACTGTATATATACACACACATATATATGTGTGTGTGTATGTTCGTGTGTGTGTGTGAGTGTGTGTGTACGTGCATGAGTTTGTCAGCGTCTCGGTTCTCGCCAATGTCTTCTGCGATGACGCTGCCTATCCATGTTCATTTTTAACTATGGCTGCACCTGTATGCATGTTATTGTTCCTAAATATTCTGAAGACTCAACTTCATTGACCGTCCTGCCTCTGATGACATTTCATCACTTTGTGCAAACTCTCTCCTAAACATTAGAATTTAACAAGAAACCAAAATAAATTCACGTGGAGGCTAATAATTCAAGACGGTATCTGAAAATTAGTCAAGAAAAACTACCGAGAAATTTCGCTAAAGAGAGACAAACAACAGCAAATTCCACAGAATCAAAAAAAAAAAAAAAAAAAAAAAAAATAATAATAATAATAATAATAATAATAATAATAATAATAATACAAAATGCGCCGAAGCTTCTTCCGCGCAATCGAGTTTTCTGTACAGCGTATAATCAAGGCCACCGAAGATAGATCTATCTTTCGGTGTTCTCGGTATAATGCTGTATGAGCCGCGGCCCATGAAACTTTAACCACATCCCTGTGGTAGCCTATCCTATATTGTTGCAGGACGCACGATTATGGCTAACCTTAACCTTAAATCAAATAAAAACTGCTGAGGCTAGAGGGCTGCAATTTGGTATGTTTGATGATTGGAGGGTGGATGATCAACATACCAGCTTGCAGGCCTCTAGCCTCAGTAGTTTTTGAGATCTGAGGGCGGAGAGAAAAAGGGCGGCCAGAAAAAGTGCGGACAGAAAAAAGTGCGGACAGAAAAAATGCGGACAGTAAAAGGGCGGACAGAAAAAGTGCGGATAGAAAAACGGCGGACAGTAAAAGTGCGGACAGACACAAGTGCGGACAGAAAAAAGTGCGGACAGAAAAAGTGCGTACAGAAAAAAATACAGACAGAAAAAAATACAGGCAGAAAAAGTGCGGACAGAAAAAAATAGACAGAAAAAGTGCGGACAGAAAAAAATACAGACAGAAAAAGTGCGGACAGAAAAAAATAGACAGAAAAAGTGCGGACAGAAAAAAATACAGGCAGAAAAAGTGCGGACAGAAAAAATTAGACAGAAAAAGTGCGGACAGAAAAAAATACAGACAGAAAAAGTGCGGACAGAAAAAAATAGACAGAAAAAGTGCGGACAGAAAAAAATACAGGCAGAAAAAGTGCGGACAGAAAAAAATAGACAGAAAAAGTGCGGACAGAAAAAAATACAGACAGAAAAAGTGCGGACAGAAAAAAATACAGACAGAAAAAGTGCGGACGGACAGACAAAGCCGGCACAATGTTTTTCTTTTACAGAAAACCAAAACGATGATAATGACTGCAGACGGGAGAAACCGAGAACTATAAGCAAGGAACTCGCTGTCAAAGGAGAGACTCCCTCGAGACATCCATGAGGAATTTCTCGACACACGAACGAGGCAAGTTTTGTTCATTATCATAAAATCTCAAAAGAGGGTTTTTCCTATTGAATGCAAAGCGCATACGCAGGCACATCACAGCTTCGAGTAAGTAATACACGGACATATACAATTAGCTTGCAAATGACGCGGCTCTCTCGTCAGATCTTTTTTATCCCCTTTTAGTTTTCTGTAAAAGAAAACTATTGAGATGGCTAGTTGTTTGTCCGTCCGAGCTTTTTCCTGTCCGCCCTCAGATCTTAAAACTACTGAGGCTAGAGGGCTGCAATCATCAACCACACCAAATTGCAGCCCTCTAGCCTCAGTAGTTTTTATTTGATTTAAGGTTAAGGGTATTTATGATCGTGCGTCCGGCAACGCTATAGGTCAGGCCACAACCAGGTCGTGGCTGAAAGATTCATGGGGCGAGGCTCACACAGCATTCAACGCTGTACAGAAAACTCGATTGCGCCGAGGAAACTTCGGCGCATTACTTACTTGTTCTTTGTCATAATCAATGGTCGACCGTCGTCCTTTGCATGAAGTACAAGACAGTTTGTTTGTTTACGGCTTGCTGCAATAAACTACAAATTTAGATATTCTATCTACTACTTGCACTTGGTAAACAGCTGCCAATTTCCTTACAAAATCAGTTTCATAAACTAATAGTTACTTTTACAATTACTAAGCCTCTTTCTCAACTGCCTATCAATAGTCTTTGCCATCGTGGTTTTGACTCACTGTTAAAATAACAGATTGAACAAATACTAGCGTAACGAATTGGCAGCCAGATGCAATACCTATATCATCAAGTCTTATGGGCAGAACAACGACGTACAAGAAAAAAAAAAAACCACCAGATGGTAACAATTGCAATTGCATCCAGCCCGTCACATCCCTCATGGCTTACCAATTAGCATCATCTTGTAACAAGAATCTTCGATCTTTCACAGCTCTGTCAGCTGCACCTTCCTTCCTTCCCAGAGAGAGAGAGAGAGAGAGAGAGAGAGAGAGAGAGAGAGAGAGAGAGAGAGAGAGAGAGTGGTGGTGGTGGTGGTGGTGGGGTGGGGGGGGGGGGGGGGGGGAAATCCAGCGGTCGGTTTTGGGAAGGTCTCTTAACGAGATCCGTCGAATCAAATATCTCCCTCAGCAGCAAACGAGACATCTGTTTCAAATGAGGCTCGCTGACTAGCCATATCAACCTTGCTTTTTAATCAGTTCTCCTAAATCTTCCCGGGCGTAAGACGCGTATGAGGGAGTCATGCCCGAATCGCAAGACTCGGCCGGCAACCTGCAGCCATTTGTCCATCACCTTTCTGCTTGAATGAAGGACGTTCGTCGCCCTCGACTTGGATGTCTGGCAAAGCAGTGATGCTTATCATCCTCTTTCTGGATGCCTTGTCTGTCAATCCTGTATATCTTTATCTGGGAGTTTATCGCAGGGGCTTATTAGGGAGGCTACTAACAAGCTTTACGCGATGGACAATAGACGAGTTTCTAAGAGAGAGATCTTGCAGTATCAAAGAGAGATCATTTACTATCCTCCTCTGATGTTTATGCTTCCATAATCTGTCTCTTTTCCCAGTGGAAGAGTGGCAACATAAGAGCTCAAAATGATATTCTCAGAATGCTGTCAGTTTCGAAGAAACCTAAGAAAAATCAAGAGATCGTATGTTTTTTTTTTCATTAGAGCTCAACGGACACTCTCTTGAGACTGGTAATCTTTAGTCCCTGCAACACCTAATTAGGGCATAAGTATTGCAAGGATACAATATGTAAATATGAATAAATATATATATATATATATATATATATATATATATATATATATATATATAATATATATATATATATATATATATATATATATATATGTATATATATACATACTCATTCATATACATATATATATCTTTATAATTATATATATACACATACATACATACACACGCACACGCGCACACATATATAAATATATAAATATATATGTATATATATATATACAGTATATAGTATGAGCATATGTATATACTGTATATACCAGTACACAAACGCATAAAAAATACAAGCGGTTACTCCACAAACACAAAATATACTCAAATTTAGTCGAACGCAAGCGTAAAATCATTAGAATCAAGTACTTCCAAGGAAAGGACGATGAAATAACACCCTATAAGATTTCCAGCCAACTGAATGAATAAAAATGACGGATAACAATCACTGCAAACAGCGTCATGTCGAGAGCTACCATGAATAATAAGAGAAACAATCGATGACTGTAGACATTCAGTAGTGGACTACGATGGAGCATATATTATCATCTAACATTATATGACGGCGATGTTCAGACCACGGGTGTGGGATGGAAGAGGAGAGGGGGGGAGGAGGGAGACCTGGGAGAGGGATGAGAAGAAGGTGGGGTGGGAAGGGTGGGGAAGGGGGATAGACTTTTGCTTCTCGTTCTGCGTGTCTCATTAATATTGAAAGCAAATCCCACATCCCGTGAAAGGTATTTGATGGCGTCTCAAAGAAGGAGAGAGATAGAGGAACGGGAATTATGTAAAATCGATTATTATAACGCGCAAGTCAACGCTCATGAGAGAGAGAGAGAGAGAGAGAGAGAGAGAGAGAGAGAGAGAGAGAGAGAGAGAGAGAGAGAGAGAGAGAGAGAGATGCTCATTTTCTACCACCTGCCTTGAGATTTATACCCCAATGGAACATTTATTGCATATCTCCTTACAGGCACAAAATAAATTATAATCGAGAATTAAGTCATGATCGGCAGGTCGGCAGATCAGTCCCCGATAGGAGGAGAGGTGAAACATAAACCAGGAAATATATTTTCTTCTGTGAATCCCTCTGATTGCGAGTTTCGTCCGACCATGCAATGATTTTCTTTCTCCTCCGTTTGCCTCGCGTCTTATTTTGATATTCCCTTTCTGCGGACGATTCTCAGAGAAAGAAAAATCACCGTCTGGAAGCAGCCGCTGCGCGAATCGACTACATGAGCAGTCAATTGAGAGAGAGATCGTAAAGTTCTCTGATATTGAATTATATCTGTATATATTGCCGAAACAATTAATATACATCCACTGGGAGGAATCTCACTGCCATAAAAGAATTCTGCAAATGAACGAAACTTTCGTGTTCTGGACCACACACTCACAAGAATAAACAACAAAAGCTTTTGGAAATAAATAAGCAAAAATATTTTAAGACGGGGGGTAGAACGGGGATATTGTTCGTATGATGCAGTTTTTTTATTATTCACTCGCAAGTAGAAAGATTTATTCTTTCAAATCATACTTTTGACCTTCACGATAGGAGTAACAGTATACGGGGAAAGTAGTAACAATAATAACGTACATCAAAACAATGAAATAGTGATAAGGGTATAGACAAGAATTGTAATGTTAAACACAATGGAATATTACAGATCCACGTGAAGCTAACAGTGTACAGTGAAATGGACACCATATTGGATAACATTTAAACGGATGGTCTTTGGCAAAAAAAAAAAAAAAAAAAAAAAAAAAAAAAAAAATCAATACACTGAGGTAAAACTTTGCGCCGAAAAATCGGTCTGACCTCCAAGACGAACCTGGATAAAATAACTAAGGGCTTAACCATTTCTTTTCAATTCTACTGTTTGAGACACACACACACACACACACACACACACACACACACATATATATATATATATATATATATATATATATATATATATATATATATATATATAAGTATATTAAGAAACCCTGGGCATAAATCCTGACCGGTTTCACCTGTAGTTCAATAAGACACTTGCAAGAGAGCATTTGCAAATAAAACTCACATGCTCGGGTGATTTCAAGCGCGCACACACACATGCACACACACGCACACACACACACACACACACACACACACATATATATATATATATATATATATATATATATATATATATATATATATATATATATATATATATATACATTTTACATATTATACCCGAATACGATTTTCCCGAACATCGTTAATATTATAACCTTGACAGTACGAAAACTTTAGTATAAAATAATTAATCATTTGGTGACAGATTGCAAAATTATTTTATTCATTTCCTTGTTAATTTACCTTTTATCGATAATTACTTGCTCTTATATATATTTTTCATATAGCGATATCTCAAATATAAATTTTTTTTTTTAATTCTTTTATATTTGAAAACCTCAAACACCACGCTTTATTTTCATCTATATCTCCTACCTAGATTGGTGGCAAAGATGTGGGAAAATAAACTTGGAATAAGCAAAGTCCAGCCCATTCCAGTTATCACGGTATCGTTTCATGTTACAGAGGTGCACGTAACCTTTCTCTAAACACTTACGAAACTTCTGAAGGGCCGACGGGATGGGCAACGGTGAGCAATCACCTACCCCAAGCATTAAAAATATAATAGAAAAAAGAAAGATAAGGAGAGGTTAGAAAGCCGAAAAAAAAGTCAAGGAAAATGAAGCATAAATTAAAAAGGAGTGCAATAATTGGGAATAAGGAACTACAGTCCAATACCAATGAAGATTTGAAATGGATACTGGACAATGATTGTTTCTGTAGCTTCAAAGGAACCTCCGATATCAAAACAATAATCGTGGCGGGGTAAAGCACTTATCCCCTTCTATTCTTCCTGACAAAATTGATTCAGTTCTTTGGGATTTGTTTCCTGAAAAGTAAAATGTATTATGGTAGACGGATCCATGGATTTAGCTCAAATTGTCAGGATAAGTGAACGTATTATGGCCAAAACTTGACGAATAGTATTTAGCAAGTTATTAAAAAAGCCACTCGTCTCGAATGAAAAACAATTTCTATATATGAAGTAATGATTCTCTTTATTCCAACAACAAAACGAGTTTAGTTATCCCGTTATTATGAATTTTCGGAAAGCTCTCAAATACACTCTTGATAGCTGTCAAGTCTTTTTTAAACGGCCATATATAGTTGAAGATATTTCAGTTCATGGGCATTTTCGCTGATAGTTCCACGTAGGAAAACTAAATTTTCTAATATGTACTTCAGGAATCACTTTTTCTGAACATTTTTTTCCGAACAGTTGCGTCGCTAATTAATTACTTTAAAATTAATATTCAGGGAGGTATAATGAAGCTTTTCGTATAAAGAAAACCTCCTCCGACCCGAATATCATGTGTGTGTGTAAGAGAGAGAGAGAGAGAGAGAGAGAGAGAGAGAGAGAGAGAGAGAGAGAGAGAGAGAGAGAGAGAGAAATTACCACCTTTGATTTCTAAGTCAACGAGAAACCGCTAATGTTGTGGAGATACAAGTAAAATAAAAATGCGTTTGAAACTTCTAAAGGCATTCTTAAATATGAAATATCACTCCCCCTATTTTAATGCGCTACTGTACGTACATTTCACGCAGAAAAATTTTTCAACTGTGCAAGGTCAACATTCTTGTAAGCGTTCTGGTTGTTCAGATAACATGATATTGCCACCCACAAGGGAAACCTTGAAGAGTACATGCCATAAATCGATATAATTACTAGCGTATTAACTAAAACCAGCGAATGATGCAACACTCCCAGCTTCTACACATGGCTCAGTGGATATTAAGCTATTCGCTAAGAGAATGATGAATGTCATAAGAGATTTACGGCAAGAATGATCAGAGTAGTTTATCTGTTACAATAAAATGTATGTATCTCAGCAGAATTACGTACTTATATTCAATTTAACTTTTCGCTACATTTACGTGTAGTCTTTTCAAACTGAAAAAGGGGAAACAATCACAAAGACAGAAATTTACAATTCTGAAATTTACAATTCTGAGTTATACACAGATCCATTAAGAATATATTAAAAATACCAAAAATGATAAGAAATTATAAAAACACCTGAAAATATTAATTACAAGAATATTTATAAAGCACGAGAAGTTCTTTAGAATTTTTTATTTTTTTTTTATTTTTATATTTTTAACATATATTTAATGTATTTATGTATACCTCATAACTGTAAATTTCTGCCTTTGTAACTTGTGTCTCCTTATTTCATTTTGAAAACGATACACGTCAATGTAGCGAAAGGTTATATGAAATGGAATGCTGTGTCAAATGCCATTAGATCCAGATATGAAATGTATTTTTACCGTTCTTCAGAACGAAAGTATGACAGAATGATAGATTGCAATAATTTCGAATGATGAGTGAACACCAGATTCATAAGTATGCTCTAAACAAGCAGCAATTAGATTTTAACCACGATTCTCATGTGACGGTGGGTATGAGTAAAGGTCAGAGTTCACAGCTTACTCATTTATTCAGCTGTTGTTGTTTAAGATTAAGCCAGCCTTGTGCTGGCACGGGCTCTTGCTCCTGGATCGATCTGTGAAAATGCAAAGAACAGTGCTTTTGGCTGTTAGTTGGTGAAAATGAAAGAGGGTGATAGGCAGGATTGCAACCCCGTTGAACCTTACGCTACCCACCATTAAGAGAGAAAGTTTTATAGCAGTGAGTCCCAGCCTAGTGGGAGACGGTTGATAAGGAAAAGGAAGACAGCTTGTGTTTGAGGGAAAGGTAAATTTATTCAGACAACAAACATACAGGTCAAGACCTCTTGCGAGCGGAAATGTAGCGCCTGACATCAGGCAGGAGATTAAACACAATCACTTATGTTTGTTGGCAGATGGAAATATACATATAAATCGGTACACGATACAGGACTGAAGTTAATACACACACGGCTGAGAAGCTGACAGTGCATTGCATATGATGATGACAATACACTGAATATGAGAATGACAATGAAGAAGATGCATGTACAAAAGGTGAATGGCGGATGCTGTGTTTCTTTCGGCCGCGAGTTAGCGCTCGGGCCCGTTGCTGTAGGATTAATGACCGGTACGATGAAGGTGTGTGGGTCCTACACTAAAATAAAAAGCCAAATCCAAGAAACAATAATGGAGCATCTACTGCAGGTTATGATCAAGTAGACTCTGCTTAATTACATAGTTACCTGTAATTATGCAACTCGGTGAAAACCTGAAAATTGTAAGATGAGTTATAGGCTTCCTTGACACTAGCCAGGCCAAATAATAACAAAAAAAGAGAGAGAGAGAGAAAAAAAAAAGAAAGGCAGTTACCAACCACTTAATACTATAATTTCTGGGAAGCGGAAGTACTCTTCCAAGATGACAGGTAGAGTACTCCTAAGACTGAAAGATAGTGGAACGAAGGTTCCTGATACGAAGTCTGTCATCAAACTGATAAGCTTCACTTGTCCAAAGAAAATAACTGGAGAAGGAATCAGAAGTATGCAGTTCCATCAACAATCAAAAAGAACTCAATTGTATTTAAAGATAAGGGGTAAAGATGACTGACCTAAATCTACCTGTTTTCTTCAGTCTTCAGGGATGCGGCTGCTGAAATGTCAGTGATAAACTCCAGATGAAAAATGATTCTAAAAACAGCGTTTTTTTACCGCTAAAATTTTCACGCCCCTGTTATCATCATTTTGATGGAAATGCAAATCTCTTCCATCTACCATTAAAATTATGTAACCGTTGAAAGATCAAAATTCCACAGGCTTGGCCATGTGCCTTTGTGGATATGTTTTTGAAAAAAAACTCCTTTTGAGCAGATACATTTTTTTGGTCGGTCATAGCCATGATGTCTGCAAAGCCTACGTAAAAATTAGGAAAGTCAAATAAAATACACTCCAGTTTACCCTCGTAAAGGTATATTCCCTTAAAATCTTCTAACTGGATTAAACAAATCTTCAATACTGTAGTAGGATATATGAAAATGACCAAGTTAAACAGAGAGAGAGAGAGAGAGAGAGAGAGAGAGAGAGAGAGAGAGAGAGAGAGAGAGAGAGAGAGAGAGAGAAAAAAAAAACCGCCATCAGCAACGTAGCTATTCACTCTTGAGGGAAAGCGTTCCTGAATTGTATTTCCATCTCATTTTTGAAAGTTAGTCCTACGATCCAGAGGCTGCTCCTTGTCATTCATTTATACGCCAAATTTCTAATTTACCTTTTGCCTTATCTGTTAGTTACGGATTCAACTTATTCTCTCTCTCTCTCTCTCTCTCTCTCTCTCTCTCTCTCTCTCTCTCTCTCTCTCTCAGATCCGAAAAAAAACAGATAAAATGCGATCCAAAGGTTGCTCCTTATCATTCATTTATAATCCAAATTTCTAATTTACCTTTTGCCTTATCTGTCAGTTACGGATTCCACTTGTCCTCCAACACCCCTCCTCTCTCTCTCTCTCTCTCTCTCTCTCTCTCTCTCTCTCTCGTCTCTCTCTCTCTCTCTCTCTCTCTCTCTCTCTCAAATTTTTTAAGAAAAAAAAATTCGTTCTTGTCCTGTAAGCGGATATGTGCCCTCGCGTATAATAATTAATAATTTTTGGGGTCGTACTTGGCTCACTGGAAACGCTTTCGGTCTGTAGTACAAGTCGTTTCCATTCGGTCTCCCGCTGTGTGCCTGTAAAACGTTGGAAAATGGCACCTTGGTCTTTATGGTATTGTAAATACCTTAGGAGAGTCTTGACCACATGATTATTGTAGCTGGGTTTGCGAGATTTTCAGCCAGATGAAGATTCTGATAGACACGTTCGAAGGGGCCCAAGAGGCCCTCCCCCTTCTGACATGTTTTTTTTTTTTTTTATTGCTGTTAAATCACTTTCCTCCCTAACGGCTGTGTCATGCGACATCCGTTGGTAATCACGGATAATGCGGTACGTTCCATGCTAATTCTAATGATTAACAATCGCCTGGGCACGGAAGTACTACATATTTCTAGCATGAGTTATTCTACCATGCGGTACACACACACACACATATCCATACATATATACATATACATATATACATACATACGGTACATACATATATACATATACATACATATATACTTACACATATATATATATGTATATATATATATATATATATATATATATATATATATGATAATAATTACAAAGACACGTAATCATAAATTACACCACGGGTGAAGAAACAGCATACTGGGTGTAGGTCGTGACCAGTTTCGACTTTATTTCCACGCCACTGACGATGGCTTGGAAACAAAGTCGAAACCGGTCACAACCTACGGTACATCCAGTATGGTAAGTTTTTACCTGTGGTTTAATTATGTATGTATATATATATATATATATATATATATATATATATATATATATATATATATCAACCAATACACAAACCAAAATGATTATCCCTCTTCCTTTTTCGTTGCACGTCTTCCCGTATCAGCTGCAAGGTTAATTTTCTTTTATATCATCAGGAGCTTCCTTTGAGCACCGTTCACAAATACAATTCGACTTATGACTTTCAGTCTGACATTGAAAAGGAAAAATAAAATTGATTCTCAATTACTTAAAACATCAAAAGCACACAAACCTGACGCATGCTACTTACAATAATGGATGGTTTCACAAGGCATATAAAACAAGAGAAGCCTAATTTGCTTTTCAATAATCTACCCAATACCGAGGAACGACTGAGGTTTTTTCATAATTTTCCGAAGCAGAAGTTTAGGACATGGTATGCTTTTTTTAATCAGCCAGGGGAATACTCTCTGGACCTTGGGTGGGGGAACAGAACCCTGATTTTCTTAAGGAAAAGAGAGAGAGAGAGAGAGAGAGAGAGAGAGAGAGAGAGAGAGAGAGAGAGAGAGAGAGAGAGAGAGAGAGTAGAGGTTTCTCTTATTAAAAATTTACTTGTATTAATGTATTTTAAATGTTAAATCAATTTCCCTTTCCTCCAACGCAACGCATTTAATTCTGGAATCTAAAAACTTTCACAAACATCGTCGATCTTATCCAAGAAGAGTAGCACACCGTGCAAAAGGAGGTAGCAGCTCCACGTGTTAAACGAGATGAATGATAAACTTATAACTCCTTCGTTAGGCTCTAATTAATCTGAAAACTGATCAGCTCTACAAGGTCAAACACACCTCGGGAGGCGAGATTCAGAAGTGCCGTGTCCTTTGATATGATTATGTGAAACCAGTTTTCACCGACGAGGGAACTGGCAAAGGCGAGGAGGAACTGAAAGGACCGAGGAGAACGTCAATGCTCAGAGCAGATTAAGAATTATTCCTTATCAGCTTCTTTATTCGACAATTAAATTTTGCGCAGGAATAACCGGATGCAGCATATGACTGCCTCACTGCTTGACGGAGAAAGAAATAAAGCGCAGGGATTAACTTTCATAATTTCTAGGTAAATAAAAACCATCACGTAAGAAAGAGAACTAAAGACAAATATTTGACATCCAGAAATTTCCTCCTCGAAAACACGAAGGAAAAATAAAGTGAAAATGATGTAAGGAAATACAAAAGAAAGCAATCTTACTGGAGAACGCGAGGTCGTGACAGTCGAGTGTGTCCTAAACTTTTACAAATAAGCCTTTTCTAATCCCCATCAGGATTACAGAGATGCCTTATCAAAGACTTTAAGTCAGAAGTTAAGAAGATGAGTTCGGCCAAATCCCCGAGATCCTCAGAAGCACAGTTGTTTGCTTTTCCTGACTCTAAATTACCAGTCGAAAGTACATCATCACGAGCCTCGCATGACCTTTCAACTGTTCCCTCATACTTCACCTGATCGAGATCGTAATCGGATGTGATTTCTAGATGGCTGTATTTGAATGTCGCTCTTGAAGGAGCTTAAATTTAAACAAAGATTTTATCGAGAGATCATCGGTCAGGCAACTGATGGCGTATGTATACTTCTTCTTCTTCGTTTAACTTGCTTTTTCCCATTTTTCATATGGGGGTAAACACGATGCCTTCTTTCGAAGGACTTTGATTTGGCGTTGGGGTAGGACGTAGCCTCGATCGGCTGCCCTGCCTGACATCGCTTAGACCCCGGTAGCACATGTGTATATGTATCGTACCAAATCCCCAGCTCCCTTTCTCCTGACGGTCGCAAATGATGTGACCGTTGAAAAAAATCTATGACAGCTTATCAGGCTGTTGATTTACATTACAAAAAAGAATATTTGACGGAGGCCTTACAATTAAATTTTTACGAAAACGCTTATGGTTCTCAAAAAAGTTCCAGATGTCTGGAATGAAGGCCCACAAAGAAAAACAGAAAATAAACGGGTTAATATTTTATTTGATATGATGAGAATCTCAAAAATATAGAATGGTTGGTGTCACAATTAATGTCATTTCGCCTTAGGCTAGAAGGAAATAGGAAATCGTTTCGATATATGAAAGAAATTAAGGAAACAAACTGAATCACTTATATAGTGCTAACACCTCACAATAAAATTATATAGAGCAAGAAGAAAGAGTTCGTAGGTGCACGGAAAATCAGAACATGCGCAGAAGTCCCCCAGCCTGCTACAGCACGTACTTATGTTTACACTACGCGAAAATATTCCTGAATTGCACAACCCTTAAGGAAGCACTCAAAGTAGCCTAGGATCTTTTGCTTATCTTAATTTTGAGTAAGCTTACATTTCAATAGCTAAACGATTTTAACAAATACAAAACAAAATAACAGAAATAAATGGCCAGAAACTTAATATTTCTACAACTAAATGAAGCATGAGACATAAACAAGGATTACTCATGAATTTTGACCTTGATCTTTGACCTTTCGGTAACAGAGATGTATAACTGGATATGTATAGCACAAGTTCTCATATTTATTTCTACAAGAAAAATTGATATTAACAACATAACCCTAAGCTTGATCTTGACCTTTAGGTAAAACGATGTTACGAGACTTATGGAATGACTACTATAATTCATCTATACGATAATACGTAAAAATATGAAGCCGGGTCTTGAAGCAATTAAACATTCGAAATTTTCTTTAGTGGAGGCAATATTTCACCACTTATTGATTGAAGCACCTTGATTCAGAGGACCATGATCAGCAAGATTGTTTCCATGGCAACTTACCTATAACTCTTAATTGACTGTTGCCAAAAGTAAATCATTTTAAGACACCTACCAGCTGAACGTGACTTTCGATATAGGTAAATATCCCTTTGCCTGCGGACAACCATGAACACACAACATCAACATTCTTCCAACTTCACTGGCTAGGGAAACTATAGATCAAGATTTACTCTTAGTAACTTGCAATATGAGAGAAAATGAATGTGCAACACATCTTAGTAAAATTATAAATAATTGCTCTCTCTATGCTTATGACTTATTTTCTGAAATATGGAAATCAATACATTAAAATAGAATTTATATGACATTACTAATTTTTATACCAGGATATATCGATATAGTTGTAAAAGAAACAAATACTCAACACGGGAAAAATTAGTGACAAGTAACATAAACAAGCATTGTCGGATGAAATCTTATTGATAATAGTTATTCAGAGACTATTGCATTTGTTACACGAGATAAAATGAGCAGATCGATTTTACAAACAGATTCCCAAAAAACCATTGCTTCTTTTGTATATGTGTGTACCAGTATATACATGTACTTATATGTATATACGTGTATATACACTGCATATGTACATATATATATATATATATATATATATATATATATATATATATATATATATATACTGTATGTATACAATTATATATGTGTGCGCGTGTGTTTGTATGTTTGAGAGAGAGAGAGAGAAAGAGATTTATCATACTGAAACGTTTGTATTATTGCGAAAAGGAAATATTACCGACAGAGACCTTATCAAGAGCCACTAAATATGCTTATCGCTGTCTTCGGCGCAACATGAGCGTAAAAGTATCAATTATACCAAGAGGTCACATTGTGCAAGAAAACCCATTCAACTCATAATTGACTCTTCAGGAGAGACGCCCTTTTTCTGGACACACAAACTCAGTCATGCCACCCTCACGGGGGCCATTCTTTAATTGCAAGGGAACAGAAATTTCATCACAAAATAAGGCGTCTTTGAAAACAGCTGAGAAATGGCTATGACTCCAATATGCAAGAAGAATGAGTCACCATCGAGAAATTTTATCTACAAATTTCGTACTCAAGACCGACTGTTCTCATGATATATTTCGTAATAAACAAGTAAAAAATGTGCCTTAGTTTCTTCTGCGCAATCGAGTTTTCTGTACAGCTGCTAAAGCGTATAATCAAGGCCACCGAAAATAGATCTATCTTTCGGTGGTCTCGGTATAGTGCTGTATGAGCCACGGTCCACGAAACTTTAAACCATGGCCCGGTGGTGGCCTATCCTATATCGTTACCAGAAGTGTAACTATGGCTAACTTTAACCTTAAATAAAATAAAAACTACCGAGGCTAGAGGGCTGCAATTTGGTATGTTTGATGATTGGAGGGTGGATGATCAACATACCAATTTGCAGCCATCTAGCCTCAGTAGTTTTTAAGATCTGAGGGCGGACAGAAAAAGTGCGGGCAGAAAAAAGTGCGGACGGACAAACAAAGCCGGCACAATAGTTTTCTTCTACAGAAAACTTATAAAACCATGCAATTTAATAAGGAAAGTTTTCTTTGATAGCATATCTAGGGAATTTAGTCAAAGATTCACCATGGGACCAAAGATCTGGATTCTTACTTTCTTCAATCTCCATGGCTAAGGAATGTGTTCGCATGAGTCTGAAATGACATTATTATTAGTAATAATAATAGCATTTGGTTAATAACTTAACGAGGATTTGAGAACATATCTTTGCGAGAGAGAGAGAGAGAGAGAGAGAGAGAGAGAGAGAGAGAGAGAGTAGAGAGAGAGAGAGAGAGAGAGAGAGAGAGAGAGAATCCTTCACAGAACAGAAGGGAGAACTATCGAATGGAACATTATGCTTCTCATTTCCTGGCATTCCGAAGCATCCTTCTCTCCACTTGTCACCTATCTCATTAGTAGCCTTTTAATGTCACTTTATCTGATGGTGTAACTACCTGACCCCACACTGACTAGCTCTGCCTCTGATCGGGCGATATCCAAAACATCACGTCTCGTTCCCGAGTTATCAAGAGGAATTTTACCGCCCCCTCCCACCCTCAGCGGATAACACGGTGGATAGGTTGGGGGGGGGGGGGTTAGTGAAGAAAACGGGATGAGGAAGAGAGGAGAGGTCACCTCACAAGTAACAAGAAATATCACTACTTATGGGGTTCACCTCTGTCATTCACTTTAGCAAACTTTCAGTAATGCTTGTATGTCTCTCTCTCTATTTGTCAGGACCAGGTGGATCCTGGTCAGGACATACTCGTACATGTACAAGATGTCGTTTTCCTGTTCGTAACCTTAAATTTTGAATTTTCTTTTTATAAAGATCGTCAGAATACCGTAAGACTTGAAATTCATATAAATAAGTCAAATGTTTCTTTTGACACACACACACACACACACATATATATATATATATATATATATATTATATATATATATAGTATATATATATATATATGGAACTAATCAACACTTGAGCATATGTTTCACAGAAATAAATTTTTTACTCAAATTCGTATTAAATCCCAGTCTCTCTAATGGAAAGGCCAGGATACGACCAACTGACCCACACGAGTCATAAAAGAAGTTGGCCCTTGAGTAGTTATCAACTGACTCACTGGTGGGTCGGGAAGTTGGGTAAAATTCGCTGGCACGTTAAGCTAGGAACCTTAGCTCCTGAAGACCTGCTGGAATAAGTGGAAGGATATATCCTGTTGCACCAACCCCTCCAAAGCAATTTCCGTTTTGATAGACACACCACTCTTGCTTAACCTATTTTGTGACCCAGTCTCTTTCTCATTCCACCAATACTTGTTATTTTTAATCGTAAATATCTATGATATCAATATATCATGTGAAACAACCTCTTTCATTCACACATCATCAATATCAACATTCACTGTTCCAGCTTCTTGGTTTCAATTTAGCCTCATAACCTTCCTCGTGATCACACTTCCTTTCAGTTTTCTCCTCTTGACATAATTTCAAACCCTTTTGCCAGTTTCTGCGGTTTATCTTTAAAATCTCCAACATGCTTTGTGTCACTTGTAAACGTGCCTCTAGTATATGCCATCCGCGACTCAATAACATTATCGAAAAACATTACACCAACATCTATTCCTTCTCAGACTTGCCCTGTTACTCCACCCAGAAAGATACTGAACAGCCACGCAGACGTCAAGCACTCTCTGTCGAGAGTTAATTCCATTCTTGTGATTGCAGCTGGAAATGACTTAGTGAATGGTCTTTGATATCATTATTTCTATTTTGGTACGTCACGTAGCGTCCGTTTCAGTGTATTTATATCTCGGATTACGTCCAACTAGATTAACCTTTAACACCAAATGAGCCCCTGTTACGTCTGAATATAATAACACGATTCATTCCCACCGTGAATATTTTATTAAATGCTTTCAATACCTAATTTGCTGTACTATACATTTCCAGTGCCCTACCCATTGCCTCTCTATCGACTCTATCATAAGGTATTTCTAGTCCACGTATGCCACACGTAGCTCTTCCCCCTCTGCTTTCAAACTTTTCACATTACTTTTCCAAACTAAGCACTGATCTGCACACCCTCCTTGTCAAAGTTCAAACTTCCTTCTGTCATTCTGTCTTACTTTATCAATAAAAATCTTGGGGTACATATTCCCTGGTATAACAAGTAACGTTATGCCCCTTTAATTCTTAAAGACACTTCTATCACCTCTAAGTAACGGAACGAGACCATAAACAGACACACTCATATATACATACATAATATATATATATATATATATATATATATATATATATATTCTATCTATCTATCTATCTTCTATATATATAACTATATATATATATATATATATATATATATATATATATATATATGTGTGTATATAATGTAATGTAAACAAATAAGCGAATACCACAGGTATTCGCTTATATACTGACGTTACTTAGATCTACTATGATCTTTTAAGCACACACACACACACACACACACACACACATATATATATATATATATATATATATATATATATATATATATATATATATATATATATATATATATATATACATATATATATATACCCTGGTATTACAAGTAATGTTATACTCTCAAAATTCTAACAATCATTTCTGTCACCTGAACATGGCAGAGCAATTATATACATACATACATACATACACACACACACACACACACACATATATATATATATATATATATATATATATATATATATATATATATATATATATATATGTGTGTGTGTGTGTGTGTGTGTGTGTGTGTGTGTGTGTGTGTGTGTATGTTTCATTGTGTAAGAATTATAAGAGCACAACTTATTATACCAGTGAATATGAACGCCAGAGTTTTGACTAAGAGAGTAAAACAGAATGACCGAAGAAAGAGTGGGCTTTGATAAGGACAAGAATGTGTGAATCACTATTTTGTTTTGAAAAGTTATGAGTCAAGTTTGAAAGCAAAGAAAATACACCATAAGTGGCACACATGGATTATAAAAAGGTTCCGATAAAACCGACAGAAAAGCAATATGAAGCAATAAAATATCAGTGTCAGCTATTGAAGGGTCTCACATATCGCTGCAATCTTGAATCCAAAGGCCATTTGGAATGACAACCTAATTTCTTTGTCTGGATGAAGTATGCATTAGCAAAAGAATGGAAGTGGTGACATCTAGCGGAGAAGAGAAAGGGGATCCCTACTACAGATGAAGGCCAGATCTTCTGATCAGGGATTCACCTGGGTTTTTACGCCACCAAGACGGGGAAAAATGGTGACTAACCCTGCACAACAGAGCAATATTCCATACATCAAGGGATATGACTGACATGAAAGTTTACAACCAATCCTAAAAGAAACCAGCAACCTTTCAACGAAGCAACTCATATCTTGAAGGAAATAGCAGCTTGAACTGTGTCGTTTCTCTCTGTGAGTTTGAAGTAAGCTGGATACCCAAAAGTGAGGTTCTCGATTACAGTCTTAAAAAAAAAAATAGAATAATAGAACTGGACTGAAGCGGAATATTGGCAGGAATTTCATGAAGTAATATATTTGGTCGAGTTACTGGATCTGCAGTTGCTTATTTAAGGTTTCAAATCAATACTGAATTCCTGTACAAAAGGAAGTTGAAAGAGGAGATAAGAGATAGTGGGTCATTATTTTGCCTGAGAGAGAGAGAGAGAGAGAGAGAGAGAGAGAGAGAGAGAGAGAGAGAGAGAGAGAGAGAGAGAGAGAGAGAGAGAGAGAGAGAGAGAGTAACGACACATTCAATCTTATGTACTGCAAGCTACATTTAAAAAAGAGAGGAGGTTTTGTCTCGACCACCTGAACGAGAATATCCTCTAACAGCGGAGAAGACGAGAAGAAATTGAATTAACAGCTATTTGAACTCACTAAACATCCTCAGTTTATATCACGAGGAAAGAAGCTTCTAAGACATATCAAAGAGCTCAACCAAAAGTCGTAAAAACGATGAAAAATCATCATTACACTTCATGCTTGCTTGCGGGACTGAGGAGTTGTCGGCTGCTTGAGACTGGTGCGTGGCCCATTACACGGATGTAATTTCTACTACAAATGAATGAGTAATCACTTATTGAATTATATGGAGGAAATCGACGTACTACAAATGAATGCCTCTATTTTCATCATCATCTTCACACTGACAGAAATGTGGATTTTGGTGTGGTCCCATTATGTCTAATATGATTCCATATTATTTCATTACTTTCCAGACTCAGTTTAAACGGCGCAACTTGAGGAAAGTGGCATCACAAAAAACCTACTAAAAATCATTGTATAGTAATCTTTGTAACTGATATTTTTATCAGAGTTATAGTCTACATAATTATCATTATACTAACTACCTTTCATCATTATCATAATTATTCTGGTCACTAATATAACTATGAATATCATGATTAGCAATATTAATTTCAAAACTAATTGTGATTGATATTTTTATCAGTTATATTCTACATAATTATCATTATACTAACTACAACTTTCATCAGTATCATAATTATTCTGGTCACTAATACTACTAATACTAATATTAATTTCAAAACTGAACTGATATCGTGGCTTTCATTATTAATAGAACCAATTAAAAAATACTCATAGTAGCTTGAGTCTTAAAATGGAGAAGCAAATCCACAGTTATGTATAGTACATATATTTAAAGGCAAATCAATATAGATAGCTTTCGGGAACTTGTTCGGTTCCCGAGAGCTATCTATATTGATTTGTCTTTGAACATATGTACATATACATAACTGTGGATTTGCCTCTCCAACAGCATCAATGTCATTATTATTGTCAGTGACACTGTCATCTTTTTACCTGTATAATCGAGTATTCACATTGACATAATTACAACTAGAATCATAACTGTTCTCTTTGTTAGCATAATCACTATTCAGAGAACCACAGCCCCAAAAAGCCGCGATAATAATCTTCCCAATTTCGAGACCTTTCCTACAGGCGAGAAGAAAAACCAACACAACCAAACGCTTCGACCAAAGCCCGAACAGTCGTGTACATCAAAGCCTGTTTAAACAAACCTAAAAGCCCTTTCACACCACCACACCCCACACGCCCGCAACCCCGTTTAACCTCAACACGCCTATAATCCCGACTCGTATTAACCCATCCTTAAATCCTAGCCCCTTGGCCACAAGCCTCCGCTCATTCAGATTCCTACGGCAAGAGGCAGGCCCCCAGGCCACACTAAGCCGAAAAGGAATACCGTAACACAATAACAATGAGGCAAAAAGGAGAACGAGAACAGAACATTTTCCGGACGCAAAGGCGAGGCGAGATAAAATAATAAATAAAGTAAAATAAAAATCGGAATACTGCCAGCTCGGGCGCACAGACAATGCAATATGCATTTTCCCGGCAATGTATTGGGCTCGCATTTTAACGAGGAAATTTGCTTGCATTCTAATGAGCAGATGACACGGGATAGCGTGCAACAACTCCGATCTTTACAACTTCCTTTCCTCCACGAAGACACCCATTCCATTTCGATGTCGAGGGTTTATATGATGGGGAAGCGTACGAAAACCAGTGTAAGTCACATAAGCTATTGAAGCCACAGCAGCACGACAGAGATGAATACGATTCTAAAAAGAAAGAAAAAAAACTCTCCAATAAGGTACGAAGAGATACACGTACGTCAGAGCTAGAATAACAATTGTATGAATGATTGGGAAGAATTTAATTCATTCAAACCGAACGAGAGAACAGACCCACCCTCCTCTCTCTCTCTCTCTCTCTCTCTCTCTCTCTCTCTCTCTCTCTCTCTCTCTCTCTCTCTCTCTCTCTCTTTCATCAGTGCTCGCACATTTTCTAAAATCAGGGTTGTTCCCAGCTGTTTTGCTGAATCGCATTACTTATTCGCATCTCCCCTGACCATCTTGAACCTGAACTCTGTTTAGACCCATCACTCATCCATTGGTGTCCCTAACACCGCTCAGTATCTAGGCGGTTCTTCCTTCGAAATATCTGGCAAACTTCTTTACATAAGTTATACGGTGGAGTTCAGAGGCTATCTACATTAGCAGCCTCCTCTGCAAAAGCATTGGTCGATCTTTATTTTGTCTTTTTTTGTAAATACGATTGCAAACAATATTTTCTTTGCCACTTGAGAAAATCTGTTCTTTACAGACTTCTTCATTCATTCCTGTTTTAGATGAAAATAATACAGTTAAGAGTGATTCATACATTTGTGGATTTTCTTTCCACTATGACCTCGAATAATGTCATTTTTGTTATAATTCACATATATAAAATTAAAGTTTATATAAAAAACGTGCTCTTTATACACATGAAATTGAATTGAAAAGACTAAGGAAAGGCCTCCTCTATTTGGTTTAGAGAGGTTAAAAGTCAATTTCCCTAATTTGTCATTTTTACTGATTCCGTGACGCCAATGACAACTTTCCAAGAATAATGCTCAGTCATCATAAAATGTACTGTTTATTAATAAACGCAGACGGATGAAATAACTAAAAAGGAAAAAGGATTTCCACTAAAAGACAAAAGGGGGAAGAAGGTAAATGCATTCGGTGCTATTCAATGAAATGCTGAATTTATTTGTTGATTCCTAAGCCGCATAATAAAAGACAAGACGTTATCTTCCAGCGAAAGGATTAAGGGAGAATGCTGAATCATCCACTAATCAACATTCATCCTTTCCTTTTATCATAAAGTCTGTTTTAACTTCTACACCCCAATAATATTCATCTTTTTCCATGCCTATTCTACCACCTTTCAAAAGTTCTTTGATTGAAGGCCCGCGCTTTTATTTTCATTTACCTTTTAAATCATTCATGAAATCGAAGATGTATGTATGAGTCTGTGCGTGATATATATATATATATATATATATATATATATATATATATATATATATATATATATATATATATATATATATATATATATATTTATATTTATAGATATATACACAGAAGGATCCACAGTAATACTCTTGATTAGAAAGACGAAATGCATATGCAGAAATATATACAGAGCTTATAGCTTTAGTCCACTCTTCTGAGGACTTGATTAAGCCCACAGAAGGATGGACGAAAGTTAAAAACTCTGTATATATTTTTCTACTTTCTATCAAGAATATTAGTGTGGATTTTTCTGCAGATAACTGAGAAGCACAACACGGTGTTTTTATACTTTATATATATATATATATATATATATATATATATATATATATATATATATATATATATATATATATATATATATATAAAAGAGTTTTTGTCATTTTTACACGTGACTTTTTTTTGTAATCAGAAATAAACAAATAAAAAATTGCGCTGAAGTTTCTTCGGAGCAATGGAGTTTTCTGTACATCGTATAATCAATGCCACCGAAAATAAATCTATCTTTCGGTGGTCTCGTTATAATGCTGTATGAGCCACGGCCCACAGAAACTTTAACCACGGCCCGGTGGTGACCTAGGCTATATCGTTGCCAGACGCACGATTATGGCTAACTTTAACCTTGAATAAAAAAACAACTACTGAGGCTAGAGGGCTGCAATTTGGTATGTTTGACGATTGGAGGGTTGATGGTCAACGCACCAATTTGGAGCCCTCTAGCCTCAGTAGTTTGTAAGCTCTGAGGGCGGATAGGAAAAAGTGCGGACCGGACGGACAGACAAAGCCGGCACAATAGTTTTCTTTTCAGAAAACTAAAAGCCAAAAATACCGTTTAATATCGAAATTTCTATAACTTGCACAAGATGTTTAATGTAGATATTCGTATATGTAATGTCATGCGTATTTTCTATTTGTTTACCAATATGGATATTGTAGTTCGCGAAAAAATGCATCACTGGTGCGTAACAGTTAGTTTCATATGGGAAAATATTGTTTGTTATATAATGTAGTTTTGAGAAGTTCACTGAGTAGACTACAAAGTTTATAGTTTTCTGGAAAGAAAACTATTGTGCCGGCTGTGTCTGCCCGTCCGGTCCACACTTTTTTCCGTCCGCCCTCATATCTTAAAAACTACCGACGATAGAGGCCTGCAAATTGGTATGTTGATCATCCACCCTCCAATCATCAAACGTACCAAATTGCAGCCCTCTAGCCTCAGTAGTTTTTATTTTATCTCAGATTAAAGTTAGCCATGATCGTGCTTCTGGCAACGCAACAATACAGGCCACCACGGCCGGCTGAGAGTTTCATGGGCGGCGGCTCATACAGAATTACACCGAGACCACCTAAAGATAGATCTATTTTCGGTGGCCTTGATTATGCGCTGTACAGAAAACTCGATTACGCCAAAGAAACTTCGGCGCATTTTTTACTTGTTATTTTTCTAAATAAAACTCAACATTATTAGCTGCTGAAGAAAATACGTACTATCCTTGTAAAATATAAATAACTGACATAATCCCGCGCACAAAAAGTTTTACCATCTAATAAAAATGAAAACCCGCTCATGAAATCAAAGACATGAATTTTACACCAAATTTGAGATAATCTTGAGGAATATGAATAGAAAGTGTTTTTTTTTTATAAGTAAGCATTAAAGGATTATCCAAACACTTGTTGTGGGTAACGTCAGCAAGTCTGACCATACTTTCATTTTAGGCCGGCACTCCTTCGTGTACATCATCGCACAATTGCGATGAATGGCCAATTGTCTTACTGTTTCACGCCCGTTGAGGGATCTTGCCATTTTATATATAACAAAAACATGAAAATGTCTGGTGTGTCAGTGTCGATATTTAATATTGAATCTCTTCCCCAAAAAATCTTTTTAGTTCTATGTTACGATGAGTAGTTTTTTCCACAAGTAATAAATTTATCTGAGGCCACAGGAAAAATGAAAGGAAGAGGCAGCAAGCACTTTCGTGCTTTAGCTGAATATACTATCAAATTAAGCAACATATAAGCACAGATAATAAGTATAGATATGATCCCAATTTATGAGAAACGCAAATAATTTTCATTAACCTGATTTAATAATCACTTTATACCATTAAACCAACTGAGTCGTGTCATTCAGATCCTATCATCTTCGATAAGCTGATTTGTCGATTTAACATGTAACAGAAACCGGAAAGGTCGCCCATGCTAAGTGTCGGTCACCGTAATGTCATAAAAGTGTCACCTAATATCATAAAAGTGTCACCGTAATATCATAAATGTGTCAGCTAATATCATAAAAGTGTATCACATTAAAAGAGAAATTTTTATAATCCATCCTTTGGTGCATAAAACAATGAAGAATCCGTTATTAACTGTACCATAAAGGCTTCATTCAACTGGTTAATCACTGCGTCCGACCGCTCAGTAAGATGGATTTGAGAGTTTTATATTTTTAATTATGATTGAATTGTTAGGGCACTCACGGCTCTCTATAACCTTTATCCTCTAGTAACTAGTTATTACTCATTATCTGTCTACATATCTATCTGTACACACACACATACACACATATATACTTATATATATATATATATATATATATATATATATATATATATATATATATATATATATATATATATATATATAGTGTGAATTTGTGCTTGCGTGCGTGTGTCCTAAGTATGGGAGTTTACCCATGCGTGTACACAAAGCGTGCGCACATAAAACGTGTGAGATCTCACAGCGCGCATTATTAGTTATAATTCATAAAAAAAAAACTCACAGTACATGGAATTTTGCAATAATCAAAATTAGCACTTCAGCACTGAACAATTAATCTTATAAATTTATGTTCCACCAATTTGCAGCAAAATGAATTGTATTATGAAGATTAAAATCGCCTATTTTGAAGCGCGAACACGAAATTTACGGCAATATAAGCACGCATGCGCAAGTCCTTTCGCGAGGCAAATGGCGAATTTATAGGAAATACGTATCCATTCTGAATGTCGAAATTCTACGTTATCTTTCATTTCCTCTGTGATTACAATCGACATTGCGCCATGGTTTTCAATCGCTTTTACATGGCGACTCGCTTTATGACTCTGCTCTTACGCCCTGTGAATTCTTAAAAAATAGAAAAAAAACCTTCCTTCGTTTTGTGCTCTACCGGACGATTCCTCACAGTGCGCTTGTTTGTGAGTTTTTTTTCTTAAAAGATTAAAAAAAACTACCTTCGTGATGACGTTTTAAGCTCTACCGGATGATTCCTCACAATGCGCTTGTTCGTGAGTTTTTTTTTTATTTTTAAAGAATAAAAAAATTCCTTTTCGATGATGTTTTGTGCTCTGCCGGACGATTCCTCACAATGCGCTTGTTTGTGAGTTTTTTCTTAAAAGATAAAAAAACTTCTTTCGTGATGACGTTTTAAGCTCTACCGGATGATTCCTCACAATACGCTTGTTTGTGAGTTTTTTTTCTTAAAAGATAAAAAAAAACTTCCTTCGTGATGACGTTTTAAGCTCTACCGGACGATTCCTCACAATGCGCTTGTTTGTGAGTTTTTTCTTAAAAGATAAAAAAAACTTCCTTCGTGATGACGTTTTAAGCTCTACCGGACGATTCCTCACAATGCGCTTGTTTGTGAGTTTTTTTCTTAAAAGATAAAAAAAAAACTTCCTTCGTGATGACGTTTTAAGCTCTACCGGACGATTCCTCACAATGCGCTTGTTTGTGAGTTTTTTTCTTAAAAGATAAAAAAAAAACTTCCTTCGTGATGACGTTTTAAGCTCTACCGGACGATTCCTCACAATGCGCTTGTTTGTGAGTTTTTTTCTTAAAAGATAAAAAAAAAACTTCCTTCGTGATGACGTTTTAAGCTCTACCGGACGATTCCTCACAATGCGCTTGTTTGTGAGTTTTTTTCTTAAAAGATAAAAAAAAAACTTCCTTCGTGATGACGTTTTAAGCTCTGCCGGACGATTCCTCACAATGCTCTTGTTCGTGAGCTTTTTTCTTATAAGATAGAAAAAACTTCCTTCGTGATGACGTTTTAAGGTCTACCGGATGATTACTCACAATGCGCTTGTTCGTGAGTATTTTCTTAAAAAATAAAAAAAAAAACCTTTTTGATGGTTTTGTGCTCTACCGGGCGATTCCTCAAAATGCGCTTGTTCGTGAGTTTTTTCTTAAAAAATAAAAAAACCCTTTTTGATGATGTTTTGTGCTCTACCGGGCGATTCCTCACAATGCGCTTGTTCATAAGTTTTTTTTTCTTAAAAAACAAAGAAAAAACTTCCTCCGTGATATTTTGTGCTCTACCGGATGATTCCTCACAATGCGGTTGTTCGTTTTTTTTTTTTTTTTCTTAAAAATAAAAAACTCACTTCGTGATGATGTTTTGTGCTCTACCGGATGATTCCTTACAATGCGCTTGTTCGTGCGTTTTTTTTTTTTTTTTTTTTTTTTTTTTTTTTTTTTTTTTTTGTCGCTTCGCTGAGGGTTTGTCGTATATTCTGCTTGTTTTTTCGGGTGTGGAAGGTTAAGAGAGGGAAGGTCACCGGGATCAGTGCCTGAGAAGAATCATTAAATTTCCTGCGAATATTTCTCGATATTACAGGCTATGTTCACCAGGCTGCAGAATGATGACAAAAAAAAAATGATCCGGTCGTCGCTTTCATTAAAGAATTACCCGTAGATGACGTCCTCGAGCAAAACACGGATTAGAACTATGATTAACTTAAACAAATTAAGAGCGCTGTGCATTTGTCGTCAGAACACTAAGCGACCTTAAAATTCGTTTCTCGTAACGTCAATCGTAGGGATTTACATTGAATACCCGAGATATGAATATTCTTACTAAATGCAAAATCCAAGTGATGAAACTGCGGAATGTGATCATTAACCTTTTATTCAGTAAACTATAACATCATATAAGGGTTCATTTTTATGCAGTTAGAAGCAAACAAAGACTAGTGGTTAGGCATGATTTTCCTCGTGTAGGAACTTTGCCGAGTTCCAAGTCATAAATACAACTAATAAATATCAACCACAAAATCTTAGCAGTACAAATTCACAGCCATTCATACTTGAGAGAGAGAGAGAGAGAGAGAGAGAGAGAGAGAGAGAGCCACCAGACTTTTCAGCACTCTTAAATTTTTTGACAGCCACAAATGTTTCTCGAGGCTGATAACTCTGTTCGCTTTTATGAAGGCCATCACTTAAAAGCCACGGCTCGAAAGCATCCTGCAATCATGGAGAGGCTCTGTACCATCTTGGTACACCAACTATAGAGATCTTAATTATCGATACCACTTCTGCAGTTGTTCAACAGTTAACAGACATATTGAGATGTATTCCCTCTCTTTCTTCTTTTGTGTTTTTGCATTTTTTTTTTTTTTTTTTTTTTTGTATTTTAATCACGTTCCCGGACGTTTAGACAAATACAAATATATCGGACCTGCGATGATGTTTCTACCCAATCACTCACGGGCAGGAGGGCTAAGGAAGATAGGAGTGACAGGGTTTTTGGTATGGGTCTGGCGGCCTTATAGTAATGAGGTAACGGGGTAGTAAGGGCGGGGGTATCGGGGTAGGAAAAGGGCACGAGCTTTAATGCGTCAGTCAAGGATATCTTTCTTCAACTCATCCGCTGAATGGGTGATTCTGGGATATTAATTTTCATTATTTCTATTTGGCATCAGCAGTGGCATGCAAATGTGAAAAGAAAAATAAGAAAAATTTCGAGGTGATATTCAGCTTCTTTAAATTTGTAATTGGCGAGTTTGTGTAAAAAAAACGTAACGCTTCGTTAATTTCTTGTTCATTGTCGAACATCGTAATTATTAAATTATTATTATTAATATTATTATTCAGTAGATGAAACCTATTCATAAGGTACAAGTCCACAGGGGCCATTAACTTGAAATTCAAGCTTCCAAAGAGTACGGTGTTCATTAGGAAGAGGTCAGAGGAAGTAAAGGGAAATACAGAAAGAAGAGATCCCACTTATTAAAAAAAAATTAATTAATAAATAGATAAAAAATGTACGTAATGTAAAGAATTTTTCTTTAACATTTCCGTTTCCACAAATAACGATTTTTTATATTCTAACGCACGAATGACGCAAACGAACGCGTACGTGACTGAATAAAAAGCACAATACTCGTCTCTGAAACAAGCAAAAGAGAGAACAACGTAGAAAGTCTTTTCTCAGAAATCCGCGATGCCTTCGAACTTATCCCTGGCCTTTCATGTTCCTTCCCCATTAGGCTTAAAAGAAAACCCGAGGGGATTATCCCCACTCCTCCACTACATTTACCTCGTAACCTCTCTCTCGTTCTCTTTTCCATTCTATAATTCCACCACTCAATTCCTTCTGCTTATCCTTTTTCCATCTGGCGACCTGTGCATCCCCACCCAATCCAGACATCGAGGCGAATAAAGACCGGCTCCCCCCAACACCCCCCGTCTCACTCCCATCCTCCGACCCACCAGGGAGAGGGCCTGACCTAACAGACGCGGTTCGGGTCAGGCATTACCATTCATTTATTCAGCAGGGGTCACGACCTAAACACCTCTTGGCGTCGCGCCCTCGCCCACATTCGAAAGGCCCTGAGGACCCTTCGGAACGATCGGAGACTGTTACTTAGCTTATTGGTGATTCGAGTTGGTAAATAAAGCCGACGGTTCGTCGCTCGGCCGCTCAAGGGAATTCCTTGTGGCGCGGCTTCCATCTGCACACATCGGGTGTAAATATATGTAAATATCGGGGTGTTTTGATCGAGGGTCTGCGAACAAACACGGCTAATTTGGGCACGCAGTGCAAATACGTCACTGTCTTAGCATTCCTGGATGTAAATGGGGTATTGTATAAGGCTTAAAAGGAGCTAGCAGGTCCTTGTTTAGAATTAGGGCTGGGCACTAAATCCATGCTGTTGTGAAAGAAATCATGTAAATATCCTTATTCAAGCGATGGCCGAGAGGCACCACAGTTTAAAGGAACAGGAGCAGAAGCGGCTATTTGCCGTGACACCCCCCACCCCCGCCCGTTTGTCCCTTTCATAATATCAATTAAACTCGGGTGGCAACTGCTTGGGATGAATAACCCTTTCCGTTTATCTTTAGGGTAGCTTTAAACATCGTAGGCTCTAAATGTTTTCCACTTAATTGCATTAAACAATATTTGATAGAATTGTGTAAAATCGTATCAATTCTCCGTCATTCATGCATGAAAAGTTTTAAAACTTCAAGAGGACGAATATCAATGAAATATTCTCGGAGAGAAATCTTACTCTGCCAATTATCATCACCATGCTGGAAAAAAAAAAAAAATTTGCGTTTGGCAACGCCATTGCAGCCACAGTCGAATCGACACCGCATTCTTCAAGGGCCTACAATAACTTAAAAACCACCGTTCCAATGGACTTGAAATATATTCAGAAATCTGCTTTGCCCAAGGCATGGGCATCTCATAATTTCCAACACACTGGCACCACTCCACTGGCAAATCAGACTCGGAAATTTCTTATTTTAGTCACAATTCTTTGGAGTAGATGCTTCCAGCATCTTGGAATTGGAACATAGAATTTAGGCCAATGGCCAAGCGTTGAAATCTATGAGGTCATTCACCGCTGAAGGGGAAACTGACGATAAGAAGGTTTGAAAGGTGTAACACGAGGAAAACCTCGCAGTTGCACTATGAAACAATTGTTGGAGAGGGTGGAAAGTCATATGGAAGAAAGAGAATACGAACGAAGATACAGTAAAAGAAACGAAAGAGGTCGCAGCTATAGGGTGTCGAAGGGATGCTTCGTAGAACCTTAAGTAGTACCTAAAGTTCACCACGTGAGGTGCACTGACGGTACCATCGCCCTACAGGGACTTCCAAAATCTTGACATTATTTAAAGGTAACCTTCCCAAGCTGACTACAGTCGTTACTGTCGCCAAAACGAAATCGTAACAAACTTTCCTATAAATCCGTGACCACAATAAACAAGTAAAAATGCGCTGAAGTTTCGTCGGCGTAATCGAATTTTCTGTACAGTCGCTACGGCGTATAATCAAGGCCACCGAAAATAGACCTCTCATTCGGTGGTCTTGGTATAATGCTGCATGAGCCGGGGCCCAAGAAACTTTAATCACCGCCCGGTGGTGGCCTGTCCTACACCGTTGCCAGAAGCACGATTATGGCCAACTTTAACCTTAAATAAAATTTTAAAAAACGACTGAGGCTAGAGGGCTGCAATTTGGTATGTTTGATGATTGGAGGGTGGATGATCAACACACCAATTTCCAGCCCTCTAGCCTTGGTAGTTTTTAAGATATGATTGCGGACAGAAAAATGCGAACGGACAGATAACTAAAACTGTTTGAAATATTAGAATGCATTTTCGACCACCTCAAACCAACTTTCCAGACGGATAAATAATATCAAAGAACTTGTTATGCAATACTGTAAAGCATAAATATTAAGGCACGATAATACGACAGCCGAATCCACAGCGTATTCGCATATTTTTAAGTCTTATCCAAATACAAACACATCTTTTGTCATCAACGCCGTCAAAACTTAGTATTCACTATTAAGAATATGGCCTCATCCCCAATAAAATCACTTAAATGAAACCCAGTGAGTATCCCACCTCCATACACACACACACACACACACACACACACACACACACACACACACACATATATATATATATATATATATATATATATATATATATATATATATATATATATATATATATATATATATATTTCTGACTCACATCAGGATCGAACCCAGGTCTTTCAGTTGAAAGGCAAGGGCGCTGCCCACTAGGCCATACAAGTCATAAAAGAAGTTGGAACCTGATGGTAACTGCACCCAAGGAGTTTTATGACTTGTATGGCCTAGTGGGCAGCGCCCTTGCCTTTCAATTGAAAGACCTGGGTTCGATCCTGATGTGAGTCGCAAATTTATTTCTGTTCCACATGTGAAATTGTGTGTTGATCATTTCTATATATATATATATGTATATATATATATATATATATATATATATATATATATATATATATATATATATATATATATATATATATGTATATATAAAATGATAAAAATTTTTAAAACCAAAGGAGACCCACATGATTCAGTATACGTGAAAAGCATAGGAAAATAAGTCAGGATAAATGCTAAAGTGCTTGGTAAGGATATTTTGGATGTTAATTTCCTGTGGTTTTCGCTTACATTTATGTGTGTGTGTATGTATGCAGGTATATATATATATATATATATATATATATATATATATATATATATATATATATATATATATATATATATATATATATATATATATATATATGTATTTATATATACACAACAGACACACACACACACACACACATATATATATATATATATATAATTATAACAACTACAATGCCCTCTTAACTTCTCAAGTTTCGCACTTTGTGGATACACTAGTCAGGTCGGTAACGGGACCTCATTCTGATACTCTGGATGCAGGTTCGAATCCTGCAACAGAATTAAGAATTTCTTCACATTGTGGTTATTGCAATAACATACACATCTGGTTAAAAGTGACCAGCAAATTATATATATATATATATATATATATATATATATATATATATATATATATATATATATATATATATATTGCTATAAGTATTGATAAATACTTCTCTTTTCTCCATGTTTTCTGTTTGGAAGACACAGTCTGAGCCCAAAGATACAATCCTTCAGCTAATCCTTTTTTTTGCCAGTTCAAAATTGACAATAGATTCATCAAGGTCCAAAGTACCGTTGCATTATACTCCTCCTATGCCCCGCTAAAGCATCATTCTAAACTTACCTTTATGATCTGCTGGCTGAAGATCTTCTATTTCAGGCAATGCCTTGTCTCTGGGAGAAGTACAATGATGGGTAACGTCTCCCCACGCCAATGAACTTTCACCTGATGTGCCCAAAGCATGTCAGGAGGGCATAAAAGGCCAGGAGAGAGGACAAGAGAGAGAGAGATGCAGGCAAGACAGTAAGGAGGAAGCACGTCATTTGTGGCTTCCCCAAAAGCTCCTCTGTTCTGACCAGGAGCCGCCGTATCGAAAGCCTCTCTGAGTTTAAATAAGAAGTCCCATTTGATAGAGGCTTTATTGAAGTTGATGTATGAATTCTCCACTCAGCATGTTTTTCGGTCCATTCTTTTGTTCTTATTCTCATTTCCGTTCCCTTCTTTTCAATGTGCTAAGACCCGTTGATTCATTGTCGATATAAATCATCAGATTTAATCAGTAAATTGCCTGATCATAAATTGACGTCACCCTCCTTGAGTCTTCGGCATTTTGTACAGTTAGATTTTGTTCTAATTTGTCGAGTGTTAATGTGCCCTCCCTTCATGTTTACAGAAAGGCCGTAATTACCGCTGTATCTTCTGTCTGCTCCACTATGTCCACAGGCAACAATCAAGTCCTCAAGCCTGTTAATTATTGACTGCCTCATTGTCTGGCACCCCAGTTACTGAACTCTTGTGTCAGTTAACAGATATAAGTATTGATTGCATCATTGTTTGACACTCCAGTTAGTTAAATCTTGTGTCAGTTAATACCTTAAGTGCCAAGAGCCAGTGAGAATGGCTTTGTGTAATTTACTCTTCTGATTAATTTTCAACACAAGTATTAAGATCTAGAATTTCTCTATTGAGTCCCTTCTAAAATTGAGATCTTTCTTAACATACAATTTCAGAATCAGCGACGCCAAGGTAAGAGTAATAGACCAATCAAGATTCATAAAAGTGGCGACCGATGCCAGAATTCTTGCAAATTGCAACAGCAGAATAACAGTCAGCTTGACTGTGCTAAGCCTGGGAATTTGCAAGATCGAAACAAACCTGCAAAGTAAATCTCTTTTAATTCTATGGGCATACAGTGGACAGAGGTATACAGCTTAAGTATTCATTTTACCATTTCCTAATTGTTCATTTAAGATTGAGGAATACTTAAAATTCAGAATTCCATACAGGCGAGTCTCGTCTGCAAGAGTCACTCGGACGGCTGAGGTGGTAGGGTTGCCAGTTAGGCAGAAGTTAGGGACTGTTGCTACCGCAAGTCAGCAAATTGCATGGCTTAACTAATTAGGAGTTAGCTAAGAAAAGAATTAGTGAAGTGATACATCGAAAGAAAGTGCGTGATTTCTCTCTATTCGCAGTGAAATTTGCTATATTTACGTAGTTCGGACAGTGATCATCAGTACAATAAGCCTAAATAGAGAAAATGGCATAAATTTCTATATTTTGCAGTAATTAAATGTTTGCCAGAAATAAACTATGGGGCATATTTGAGTTTAGTTTGTCCTACAAAACTCCAATAAATTTCTATTTACGACTGGTTTAATCAAAGCTCATTTTCATCTAAAGCACTAAATCTTGAGTGTTTTTCAGATTGCGTTCAAAAAAAAGAAAAAAAAAAAATCCAAAATGTCAAAATGACGAATTGATGGTAGTCGAAACCAATCATTTCCTTTACTTTTCTGTAAAATGATATTTGCATAAAATGCAGTGATAGAGATGTGCACTTTATCAACCCAGTACAAATCTAAGATGTAGTATACTGCTGTGTAATTTAGATATATAGAATAAAGAATTTAGGCCAAAGGCCAAGCGCTGGGACCTATGAAGTCATTCAGCGCTGAAACGCAAAATGACAGGAAGAAAGTTTGAAAGGCGTAACAGGAAGAAAACCTCGCAGTTACACTATGAAACAAGTGTTAGCGAGAGTGGAAAGCCAGGGGGAAGAATGGGAATATGAACGGAGGTACATTAAAATGAATGAAAGAGGTTGCAGCTAGGGGACGAAGGAACGCTGCAAAGACCCTTAAGTAATGCCTACAGTGCACCACGTGAGATGCACTGACGGCACAACCGCCTTACGGGGGCTGTGTAATTAAGCTTTTGCGTAGTAAAGCATATTACCTTCATTACTGATCAAATGGGCGCACTTGTAATAGTAATAGCAAAAGAGGAATTTCTCATTAAATTTACCGTTACAACATATGAATATAATACCCGTTGCTGAGATTTCAATGAATACTACGTTATTTTTTTACAGTAACACTTACATCAAATCTTTGCCACTTTTTTATAACAATTGCTTCTTACGTAACAGCAAATTACCTTTATCGGATAACTATTGTTATTAAAGATCTCTACAAAAATTTCAGTAATAATTTCGATTACTTAATGATTACCCAGATGAATCGCAATTAGAAAATATGAAAATTAAATACAAGTGTTACTGCTCGTGGTGTGTGAGCAACTTTTCCCTCTCATCTTCGAACTCTGAGCATTTCCTTCTAAAATATTTATTTCTGCAATGATCCGAATCATCTTTCCTAGCGTCGAACTAGCGCTGAAGAGGTCCCCCAACTTTTCTCCCGCCTTCTGTAATTCTCTCTAAAAATCCTATTGCCCTTTATTATTGAAAATGACCCAACCAACCAAGTCCTCTTTTACCTACATGGCAGCGCAAGGAATCAGAATTTGACCCGTTCCTCACCTCCACATTTATCACTTCGTAATACATCTACAGCCCTAGAACCTTTCTTAATCAGCAGGCCATACAAGCAGAACGACTCTTGGGTTCAAGAGCACAGGGGTCATTTCTCCGCATCACAAAGCAAGAAGCAAGCTAGCACACAAGTCAGTGTAAATACTGACCTTTCTTCTTATTTTCAGCATTGGTTGGATCACACTCCCTTACCACAAGGGACCTTACCAAAATGGGCTGACATTTCTTCAAACAAACTAACACTAGACGAGAAAGTAGAGCTCAGAGTATGGAAAATACTAAGATTTTAGTTAACTCACCAATCAAGTGAAGATCCTGTTCCTGGCCACTCCTTGTTCACAACAGCAGATTTTGTAAAGCCAAAGAGTTTGCATGCCTCTGATAATTTGTTAAACAGCCTTTGACCAAATCAATACTGGACAATTCTCGAAAGTTTCTTCCCCATTCACGTTCAAAGATCACTATGAATGCTTGTGTTCTCATATCAAAAATTATATATAACAACCGACGTGAAAGCAATGCAATTTACAACGATCCTGGAAACTGAAAAAATTATTAGCTCAAAAATGATTTGGATAAATATTAGAATTGATGATTTTATCAATGCTTGTTGGGTTTCACACAACCGAAATTACTCGACAATAATCCGACAGAAGCTTAAATTAATAGTTATCCACAATGCTTCACAAAAGCATTTCGAATAATATGCAGGAAAAGCAGAAAGGAGAGATAAAGAAATTAGATCCTCGGTACAAAACTTGAGATTTACAGTCTACGAACACGACGTCGACAGAATTCCAAAGGCAGGGAACCCCGTCCTAATCTGATACTCCTTCTCAGCTTCATAATTATCACCATGATTCAATCCGACGTGCAAATCAGGCTTCAGCCTCAACATTGAAAGGTTGCGATTTATTCTAAGCCGATAACAAACGTCAGTCGAAACGTCTCAGAGGCAACCAATTAGCGTATTGTGTCGCGCTTTTGAGATTGCACCAAAGGAATATCAACCACTTCGCCTTAACAGGTTCTTGAACGTCAATTCGCAGGGAAAACATTGGTGATTCGAAAGTTAAAACAGAAAAAAGAACTTTGGACCAAGCTGTTGATTTTTACTGATACCTGCTGAACTAATCAAGCAGATTAGGGTCCTTTGCTAAGAAATGTGAAATTTTGAAATTTTCTGTAAAGAATGCCCATTTCACTAATGCTAACTTCCTTTGCTAAGATATGTGAAATTTTTTAATTTTCTGTAAAGAATGCTCATTTCATTAATGCTAACTTCCTTTGCTAAGAAATGTGAAATTTTTAAGTGCTAACTTACTATGAAACAATTAGCAAAATTGAAAATCGATTATAGTAATTTCACTGTAATAGTATTTCTCACCTTTTGAGAAGCTATTCGATACAGCGTGAAAATCTAGTGATAAGCCTGCTAGACGGGTTTAACAGGTAACCTCAGATTTTATCTAAATTCCCTTCAAGAGAAGTGATAACTATCTTCCCGCAGGAAAAAAATTCCCTTGTTTGGCCTCTTGTAAAACTTATTTACATGCAGCCCCTAAATTAAGCGGGTCTGCTGCTGCTGTTGCTGCTGTTGTTGTTGCTGTTGCTATTATGCTCTTAACGGGAGTTGGAGAAACGCCGGGTGATGAAAAAAAAAAAAAAAAAAAAAAAAAAGGACCCACCTTCTTGAATGGCACCGTACAGAATGGAAATGCTTAATTTCCATCTCACATTCCCTGTGATTCTGGCAAAGTAATTTCTAATATCCCCTGAATACTTATTCATCTCTCCCTTCCAAAGACAAATTAGAAACTTTTGACTTTATAGATATTTATATACCACCATATTCAGTTCAGTAAAAACAAACAAGTAAAAAATGCGCCGAAGCTTCGTCGGAGCAATCGAATTTACTGTACATCATATAATCAAGGCCAACCAAAATAGATATATCTTTCGGTAGTCTCGGTATAATGCTTTATGAGCCGCGGTCCTTGAAACTTTAACCTGTCCTATATCGTTGCTAGATGCACGATTATGGCAACTTTAACCTTAAATAAAATAAAAACTAGAGGCTAGAGGGCTGCAATTTGGTACGTTTGATGATTGGAAGGCGGATTATAAACATACCAATTTGCAGCCCTCTAGCCTCAGTAGTTTTTAAGCTCTAAGTGCGGACAGAAAAAGTGCTGACAAAATTTCTTTCTAACTTCAAGAGCATTGATAAGTAGTGACCTTGGGCTTTGCTGATTAACTGTATACAAACGTTTGTTACCTTGACTTATTTCTCATGATTACAAGTCAATTTAGAAATGGAGAACTAATGGATTTTTTTTTATATAATAGAAGCTTTGAAAGTTAGCAGCCTCCAGCCTGTAGCCTGTGAAACTATCAGTCGAAGGTATTTTTGTAAGTATTTTTTACCTTGGCCTATCTATCAAGGTTGCATTTCAGTTGCAAGGTCAACATTTTACTTTCTCTGATATAACAGAACATTTCAGGGCTGTGGAATGTTCTCACCAAATAATTTTTACCTTCACTTACTTCCCGAGGTCGAATATTAATCTAAATGTTAAGATTTTTCATTTTCTCTACCATGATGAAACTTGGCGGGTAGGTACCTTTCGAGTTGGTGGGTTTTTTCATACAAGTTTCCACCTAGACTTACTCATGCAACGCCACATGTCAACTTAAAAATATTTCATTTTTCAGGATCGACTTTCTTCTTAATTTTGAGGACACTTGGTAGACAGGTACCTTTTCACTGTTATTGTTATTATTATTATTAGTTACACCAACTTAACTTGTGACCATCGACAAACTGCACAGTGATACTGAGACCCATCACTGAGAAATAAAATCTATCGATTACATTTAAAGGAAAATACAAGAAGGGAATTATCTCATACCTTTTAGTAACATTTTACAATAACATGGCTAAAAGACAAACTTCAACTTTCTATTACGTGAAAGGAGTCAAGTCGATTCGTTTTGATCCAAACGTATCCCGTCAGGGCCAATGATCTTCTTTGAAACTTCGCTTTTCAAAAACTTCTCAACGAAAAATTTATTAAAAATGTTAAATATGACGGTTACCAGAGTCGGAAAAACGTTTCCATTCTTTACGTTAAGAATTCAAATCTGAAT
>JANJGK010000033.1:2676541-2679337 GCA_039081455.1 Macrobrachium rosenbergii | reverse complement strand
TGATCTTTCTTAGGAAGTGGCATTTCACAGTAAAGATGTCCTTTCAAAGTACGTGACATCTTCAGGGTTTTACGGTTTTATGAATAACAGATTTATTAGTAATTAATATTCATAAAACCGGCATAACAATGTTTATGATCATGCCGTGTCAATGGTTTCCATTTTTATTTCTATTGCGGTATATTATATTCATACGAGATTCAAAGGTGATTAAACTCGACGCCAAATCTATTGTAAGGACTGTATCGTCTTGTATGAGACGGGGTTCCATTGAAACAGAATTTACAATAACTTACAGACTATACTCACACGTGGTTAGTTGTCAATAATTTTTCGTTGTTTTTTTTATAACATTCCATACTGTACTGGCTTTCAGAGAAGATCAAACATTTATTATTTCTTTTGCTCATATAATTAAAAAAAAAAAACATAAGCAAATCTTTATTGTCTACTTTGCGCTTTATGCATATTTCATTGTACGTTAAGGTATTCAAATATAAATGTCCAAACAACAAAAGACTGATTGGAAACTTGACCATAAATTGTCCAAGGAGCATGACCCTCGTTCATGTAACGTATCTACTGTAAAGACTTGCAACTTGCAATACCCACACACGGTTCCTGCCCAATTGCCACCTCCCTTTCTCCACGCACACACACACACACACAAACACATCTTACGTACATGTATATATTGTCCCTACAGGGCATACAGTGAAGTTGAGAAATTAAGACGGAATTGTGATTAACAAAATTACATACGTATCCGGTCAAAAGTAACCAGTAGATTCTAAATATATATACTCACATGTATACATACATACATACAAACATACGTACATACAACGGGGTATTGTGGCTATTAGAAATTATATATACATATATATAAATGTATATATATATATATATATATATATATATATATATATATATATATAATATATATATATATATATATATTATGTGTGTATATAAAAACTAGCACCTTTCATACAGAGAGAGAGAGAGAGAGAGAGAGAGAGGAGAGAGAGAGAGAGAGAGAGAGAGAGAGAGAGAGACCTGGGGATATAACAAGGGAGAAGAGAGAGTGCCACGGAGGTCAAGAGTAGTGGCCATGTAAGGCAGACCAAAGGTCAGACGTTGGTGGGGAAGGGGGGGGGATGGGTAGTGGGGGGTTGAGGTTGTAGGGGGGGGTCGACTACAGCAGAGGATGCCAATGGTGATGGTGGCTGTTGTAAAAGACTCCTTCTTTCCTCCGCGATTGTTTCTACTTCCAGTCGATATCTATCTATATTGTATGCTGATTTCCTTCACGTCGGTTAAGCTGGCATTGTTCCTTAATGATTATAAATGTGTGAGGCAGCGCACTTCGCTGGGTGTTGTTTGCGAGATGAGTGAGGAATGGGTGCTGTGTGTGTGTGTGTGTGTGTGTGTGTGTGTGTTCACAACTCACGGGGGGGCGGGGGAGGGATAGTTATAAATCTGATTTTCTTTATGAACCAACGATCCTCTGTATGATGCTAAAGCACAAAAGCAATACTAGAAAATAATGTTCAACATTCCAACGGAATGTTCTTTCGCAGCAGCGTAGAAAATTCAATGCAAAGGCGTCTGCAATGAACGTTACGTTCGACAATCGAATAATGTTCGGTAAACATTTCAAGAGCAGCGCAAAATGCATATATATAGTAAAATCAACTCCTCTTTCCATCATTCATCAGTAACTCAATGAAGTAGGTCAACCTCTCAACAACTACCCGGACTCGAACAAACTAATGTCTGGAGGTAAACAAGTCTCAGAATTTCGACACAAGATTAACACCTACCACCACCTACGTACTCAACACCTTTCTCGTAGCTTTCCTGCAAATACGACGAGAGTTTGCAAAAGGCAGTTCCTTTTGAACATGATGCGACGTCTTTTTACCCAGAATACACAGCGCGCCTTGCAAAATATGGTTAAGGAATGGACCTTATTAGTAAAGGGAGGGTCTATTTAAACGAGGAGTGTATTAATAAATTGATCACACTATATAATCAATTTTGCTCAAATAAATCACTAGATAGGACAGCATCCTGTCCCTTACTGACACATTATCTGTGAAATCTGGTTACAGCATCAATCTGAATAAATAGAAATGTGCACAAAAATTAATTTTGTGAACCAGAAGCCAACCAGGCGTCTCCTAAATGATTTTTTATTGACACCTTGGAAATACGCAAGTGGATAGCCGTGTATTAAAGATTTTATGGTAATAACAGGACGCTTTACAAATTATTCACTTTTTCAACACGGTATCTACACTAAGAGAGGAGAGAGAGAGATGAGAGAGAGAGAGAGAGAGAGAGAGAGAGAGAGAGAGAGGAATGGTTCTTGGCCGGTACTGTGATTACGTCACTGAGACTCATTTTCAATTACGATACCATGGTGTGCAGGGATACATGAATCTATATTTACCTTATAAACCGACTGCGCCTCACAATCGACTATCCACCAGGTACCGCTTATGTCAACAGACAAATGCAGAATATGGTAATGTGCCTCAATCATTCCTTCCTCCTCCGGATCACACACAGGAGTGGCAGTTGTGGGCAGAGACTGCTATCACTACCTTACGAAGACTCAGCGAGAGAGAGAGAGAGAGAGAGAGAGAGGAGAGAGAGAGAGAGAGAGAGAGAGAGAGAGAGAGAAGAGAGAGAGAGAGAGAGAGAGAGATAAAGGTACAGCTATATTTAAATTAATATCAGCACTTTTACGACTTGTAAAAAAGGCAAGCAATAAACAACATTACTGAC
>JANJGK010000033.1:2651541-2671541 GCA_039081455.1 Macrobrachium rosenbergii | reverse complement strand
CAGCAAATCGCAAAAAAAGCTGAGGGTCAAACTCCATTTCCCTGAGGACTTTGGTCACCTCTCTTCGCAGGTCGTCGAGGCTTGGTGTACCATCATAGTCCACTGTGCGTACTGCAACACGATCCTTTAAGATACTACCAATGTTTTCACACACATTATGGTCAGGGGAGCTACCTCGAAATTCACTTGACGAGAAGAAATCGATTACCACTGTTTCGATGCAGCTCCTGTGTCTGAAGATCCTTGAAACATGGTGCCTTATCATGCAAAAACGTGACTTCTTCAACAGATAACACATTTTCAGAATCTTTGAGGAAAGGAAATACTCCACCAGAAAGCATAGTTTTTCTGAAGTATTCGCCATTCCATGACTGTCCTTTTTCTTTGATGATCCACATTAACCATTTGGCTGTGAAGCAGAGAAAAATTCCCAAACATTCAGGAAATTTCACAACTTGGCGATAGCGCACGTCATCGCTGATATCATCCAACTTTGCATCCCAAATGATGTCATTTTTATGATTTGGCTTCCTGACTGTGTAAATGAAGAATTCATCTGATGCGGCAACATGGAGAAAGTCGGCTTCATCCCAATTTTTAAGAAATGAACCACAAAACCATGCACGGTCTTCTCTCTGTTGATGAGTAAATTGGGCTTGCTGATAACATGAAATGGCTTGATACCAGATTTTTTCAACTCATGATATACAGCACTATAACTTCTCCTCTTTCCCCTTTTTGTTTCTAGTTCAAGCGCCAATTTACGTAAAGACTTTCTTGGTCTACCCACTGCCTCAGCTATGATGTCTTTTGACTCCTGAGAAAGGACTTCAGGCCTTCCAAGATTCTCACTCTTTTCACGATGACAGTCATATGGATTTTTGTTCCAGTTTATTTTAACAAAGGATTCATCTCTTTTACTGTATTTAGCTATCCAGGAACGTGAAATGAAGGATGCGCCAGCATCCCTTGCCTCTCTGAAGGTTAAAGCCCGGATTCGGTCAATCCATCTGATTTCTTCCGAGTCGTTAGCCATGGCTGTATCTAACTCCGTCACTCAGTCTGAAAATACAAGAAATGTAAAATGAAAAATAGCTTAAGAGAAACTTAAAACAATGTGCTTGGAGATAGGGTACAGCAGAAAACTTCATAACTTTCCATTTGTTCTGTGGAAGGGGGGGCTCTAATTTCGAAACACCCGGTATATTCAGTCTAGATATATTTTATTTCAACGAGAGAAAAGCATATAAATGTCAACAATACGGGTCTCCTAAATTATACCAACTTTTCTTATTACCAGATTCTACTCTCCTTCTTCCTTGTATGTTTGGGATACAGACATCGACATTCCTAGAATGAAGTAACCTGTACACCAGCTTTTTCCGACAAATGCAAGTCAATGCGGCATTTTTCTGAAAATTATGACTACAAGGAAGAAGATAAGTGTATAATACTCGGCTTTAGGTATGAATTGTATCGTCAAATTAGTGTAGATACGAGGTTTAGGTGTTGTATATATAATGTATTTATATCTATGAATTCAAATTCAAATTCAAATTCAAAAAGTTTATTGATATATACAACAAATGGAGTGTAGCAGCATGCTGCTATACTCACCAACAAAATTAAAAGGATTCCAAGAATGAGGAAAAATATATACAAAAATAATAATGAAAAGCAAATATTTTACATGAGAAGTATTTTGACCCGATTTATATCTATGAATGAGTACATTATTGTTCTATGAAATGCGTATAGAGTACATTATTGTTCTATGAAATGCGTATAGAACACAACCCCAAAGGAATAATAAGAAACTGTTTGCTTTTACAGTTTGTTTGTTATTTCTTTAGTATAATTGTGTAGAGAACACAACCTACAAAGAATAATATGAAATTGTTTGTTCTTAAAGTTTGTTTGTTATCATTATTACTATAATTGTGTAGAAAACACAACCCCAAAGGAATAATATGAGACTGTTTGTTCTTAAAGTTTGTTTGTTATTTTATTACTATAATTGTGTAGAGAACGCAACCCCAAAGGAATAATATGAAGCTGTTTGTTCTTAAAGTTTGTTTGTTATTTTTATTACTATAATAATTGTGTAGAGAACACAACCCCAAAAGAATAATATGAAACTGTTCTTAAAGTTTGTTTGTTTTTATTACTATTCTGATAGTTTGTAAGAATGACCCTTCCCATCTTGGCCCCGTCCATGTCACTACTACTGTATGGTAAAAGGTTTCGAGACGAATCCCTCTGACACCCCTGTTTATGACGCAAACTCCGTGTCGATATCTCAACCGTTCTTGAGTGGAGTAAAGATATTTTTTCGGTCTTCTCCCGACTAAAATCAGGATAGCATTGACCGTAGAGTTTACATTTTTAGCTTAGAGGTAAATCACATTTTTCGACACCAGCACTTACGCAATTACACGAGGAGTGAATTCCGACCATGGTCTCAGACCATGAACCGGACTACCATCCTCCATTTAACGAAAAACACACACGGTAGTTTCGGAAACGATTTTTTTAAACAGGATCAACGACCGACATGAAATTGGTTCATCTAAATATAATATAATAATAATCATAGTGATGCCATTGTTAGTTTTAGTCATTACTATCAGCTAATTTTTTTTTTTAGATTACAGCCTATTAAGGTGCGTAAACTGCATAACTAGTTACGGTAGAGTCAAGTTAAAACGACCAATTTCCAAGGGCGATCTTAACTTATACTAGATCATGTGGATTCTGAATGATTATCCCTTTATGGGAACAATAATATTTAAAGTTCGCCAGTCGATTATGCACATCGTACGTGTTATGCAATTTTGGTCAGAGAGAGAGAGAGAGAGAGAGAGAGAGAGAGAGAGAGAGAGAGAGAGAGAGAGAGAGAGAGAGAGAGCTGCTGTTACAATCAACGGTCTGCTCTTCGTTCTCGACTCCTGCTCCGTTATAATTAGATGCAATTGCAACTGCTGTAGCAAATTTCATTTTTAAAATTTTGTTTCATGCATCTCACAGCAAGCTTAATGTAGTGACAACGTATCATTTTAAGAGGCAAACTTCCCTTTACGAGACGAGCAATGCAAATATCCAAACGAATGTCACAATTTTCAACGTGAAAACTATGTTAAACGAAACTGAAGTGTTTTTATAATGATACTTCATTTTCAAAATTTAACTTTTACGTTTTACAAGAAGAATTAATGGTTTGACTTTGCTATTTTTCGTTTGTATTAAAGTGCTTTTAGAAAAAAGGAAATGATAAAAACAAACGTTCTGTGACGCGTACAATCACAGAAATATCTGTGAGTGAGCAACATGAGTTATAAAGTTTTTTTGCACGTTATTGTTATCGTCAAAATATGAGAAAGTATAAAAGATCTATTGTACAATTTTGAAGTTTTATTGAGTTTATTTCCCTGAAATCATTAGTTTTTCTGGCTTATTATTCAATATTCAAATATGTTCGGTATATTCTGTAATATGTTGACGTAGAGGCAACCACATTACCTGCGTACGCAATTATATTATGCAAGCTTGGTGAATGTTAATAATACTTGAATAACTACCGGAGCTATACAAGGAAACTGAAGCCCTGGTGGAATTTACAGAAAGTCTTACTAATTTGACTGCTTTACAATTTCTAAATTTTGATGGTGTTCATATCTCGGAACGTCTGAGAGGAGGGAACCCTTACTATAAAGAATAGTACAAAGAATGTGTCTCCATTCAGTAAACCAAAATGAAAGAAAGGCCAACGAATAACCTTCCTTAATTAATTGTAAAATATAACTTTAAAAGCTTGTAGACATTTTTAATACTACTTGATAACTCATGATATAGTCGTCTAAAAATTCAATCAATCTCCTGCGACCGTCAAATAAAAGGGTTTTGTCTTATCCTTTAGCGTCCCATAAGCCGAGCTAGAATTTCCACGATTCAAACTCAGGTACTATGAGATAATTACCTTGAAAATTATCACGCATTTGGCAACGAAGCCTGAGGAAAGCTTGAACATTTAAAGCTTTAAATAGCAATTTTTACTTTAGTTATGGCATCTGTCCTATCATACCACCTCAATTGACTGGAATAACTTACTTAATACAAAACCTCTTGGTTGTCACGCAAAATAATACTTTCGACGAGACACGGAGCAAGTAACGAGAACTACAATCCAGTGATAGTGACATCATTCACTAATATCGAGCAATCAATCAGGAAGCCCCATGCGTCATATCGTAATCGTCAGGTTATCGTGACGTTATTCATCAACCAATAAGGTATCGCCGCGTGCCACATCGTTACTGGTTGATTTGGTTAGCGATATTACAGGTTAACGTGAAATTGCCGTGGCATACAAATATCCACGATGCATGATTACTGATCAGTGATCGGTGTGGGTAGTTCCTCATTGGACGGGTTGGTATCGTTCTCGACTAGCACTCTGCTGGGCCCGCGTTCGATTCTCCGACCGGCCAATGAAGAATTAGAGGAATTTTTATTTCTGGTAATAGAAATTTATTTCTCGTTACAATGTAGGTCCCGTTGCTAGGTAACCAATTGGTTCTTAGCCACGTAAAATAAATCTAATCATTCGGGCCAGCCCTAGGAGAGCTGTTAATCAGCTCAGTGGTCTGGTTAAACTAAGCTATACTTAACTTTTTGATCAGTGTGGGTGGGGAGTGGGAATAGTAAAGAAAATGGGAGATAGGTTTGGGAGCTCGTTTTCGAATTCCAAGAACTGCACTACAAAATGCTGCACTAAATCAGCTTGTACAGAGAACGGTTTGCGCTTTAATATTTCACCACCTTTACGAACTCTGCATTGAATTTTAAGCCCCCCCCCCCGCCCCCCTCACACCCTAACAATATCTAAGACCAGAAAAGTGCTGAAAATACTGAAAAAGACAGATCAGTAATGCTGCGTTGACTTTACGGTCAGAACCACGGGTCGTTCCAACAGCAAAGAAAGTTACAAAAATTATCTTGAAAAACGAAAGGCTGCTACATGACGACTTTTTTTTTTTTTTTTAAAGAAGGATAATTGAATTTTACGTATCGAGGCTACGAAAGATTGAGCAAACCAGAACAGGGAGAAGAGCCCGAGAGAGAATGAAGTGCTTAATCTAAAGAAAAATGGCAAACACGGAATCAATTCTGGTGTGGATTAGGGTTGGACCACTACCGTGTGGCCGGGGATATAGAAGACCCAAAGCAAATGAAAGTTCGGATATTAGTGGAACCCATTATTGATGATTCGTCATATCAGGTAGAAAACTATTTTTAACTTATGCATAACTACAGTCAAATTCTAGCTAAAAGAATAACAGCATAATGAAGGTTAGATTTTAACTTAAAGCATTTCATAACTATTATAAGGGACATAATTCTTCTAAGTAGCACGTACGATTAAAGAAACATGTTTTATATAAGTACATAAACTGAAAATAAAGTAAGGGCCACGGTTATCTGACAGTCGTTTTATCACAGAAAATGTTAAACTTTCCTTTGCAAGATGAAATTCAATTATTACAATTTACATCATTATAATAATTATTGCAATTTATATAACTGTACTGTCACTGAATTTCAGTGTAACCTGGACGCATATTCCCGAGATGAACTGTATACTAGTATTGCACCAGCCCCGGTTTTTTGTCATGCCCCTTTTAGGTTAGGTTATGTTGGGTTAGGTTAGGTTAGTTTAATCATAATGCAGTTAAATTTGAGTGTGGGAAACGTAATGAGATTATTTTCAAGAAAATTCTGTGGTTAGTTTTTAAGATATGACGTCCCGCTTTCTTCAGGAAAAGGTCCCAGGCTGGTGCAATACTCGGTTACATCTCGGGAAAATGCAACCTGGTCGACCTTCATCACAGTTTAGGAAGATTCTGCATTAGGAAAAAACGCCTGCCTCGAGGAATTTTTCATTTTCATAAGTAGATGCATATCAGAATTACCTGCGCTTTCCTATTAATTAAACTGCGATGGTTCGTTAGTAAGCGAGCACAGACACAGACATACAATCGCAGGAACTACTATTACCTGATAGGATATAAAACCTCATCGGTATGGCGTTGAAAATTACCTGCACATAAAAAACCCCTTCCACTAAATAAAGCACCTTATACGGAAAAATTTGTTTGTACATATGCACTATGCGTACAACACTGCAAATAAATAGGATACATAAATTATGCACGGTGTGTGTGCGTGTGTATGAGAGAGAGAGAGAGAGAGAGAGAGAGAGAGAGAGAGAGAGAGAGAGAGAGAGAGAGAGAGAGAGAGAGTTATTCATAAATGTTGATTGTGTTCAAAACAAGCAGTTATTTTACTGAAACCAAAATAGACCAGAAGATAAGTTTCAATTTTTTTCCCCAACTTGAGCAGGGTGTGAGGTAGTTCCCCTGGGATCAAATACTTTAAGAGATTTCCCTTTTATGAATGATACAAAACCAAACCAAGCCAAATTCAAGGACGACGCGAAAAAAAGATACGATAAGTAAACCCACAAATGGAAAATTCAGGAGAGTATTTCGAAGACGTAGATGCAAGCAAGATAAACCGTTAACTTCACGAGAGATGAGATGGGTAACATGTTCGGCAAGACCGTATAGCATGCGTCTACATCTCCCAGCATCAATCAGAGAAGAATTGCCATCCGCATCATACTCGTCATAGTGGCTGTTTGCGGACTGACCTATCGGGGTTATGGGGGAGCGATCCCTTTGTACTGACAAAAGCCTCACATAACGGTGCATCCCTACGGATCTCCATTGATATGGGCGCGCGCAGATCTCCGTCCGTACGTGAAAGGGTAAATGGGTGTGGTTGAAAAAGGGGGGTTGGGGCGAGCGCGGAGAGCATGAGTCTTCACCAGGTATGTATTGAAAGCAAGAGATGTACCGAAACGGGCGGCGAAGGACGGAAACAGAAGTGTACGATCGGAAGGAGGGGGGTTACACGGTCCTTCAAATTTCGGAGACATGACTGAACAGTTGTACGGTAAATGCACTGTGCAAGTCAAGAGCCTATGTACACTGGCGGGTGAGGTTCTTTAAAGGGAGCATATATGGGTGGAGAGAAGGGGAGGGAAGGGGAGGGGAAAGTAAAGGTAAGGGTGTGTCAACCTCTCAGATGCTGATGAACAGCAGATTGCATTTTTAAGACGGAGGTTATTCATTGGCTATAAAAGCAACCTTTGGCTACGCAATGGTTGCACTCTGACTCTACACTAAAAATCATAAAAAGGAACGGGACGCAGACCTTCGCTTCCCTTCCCGATACTTTATGGAGGGTATGGAAGGGCCTTCCATTGTTCCCTTCACAAACTGATAACATACTTATGAGTTTAGCCCTCGTAAGTCAGGCGCTGAACAACGCTAAATCTTCTCATTTCAGCTTCTTGTTGTTCTTGCCCATACCAGTTCTTTGCTGGGTCTATTGTTCTGTTCTTACAGAGACTACAGCCTCTTCTACACCGTCATAAAAGTGGGCTATCAAAATTCAATGCCTGCATCTTCTCATGGTAATTCCGCTTCTTCAGCAAGCCACTCGAGCAATGTTGTTAACATAATTACTAAAATAAGTGTATGACTGATCAAAATTACAAACAGGGAGCACTAAGAAAATTAGGTTGTCAAATCGTTCACACTCGGGCAACGTCAAATATAAAGACTGAAACTTGCCTGGAGGATAAAAGTGAGTTTGTAAAGTGCAGTGAGGAAATTTTAGTCACTCAAAAATGTGTCCATTCCCAATATCTCAAAGAAACACACGCTGACTCCCTACTGAGCACTTAATCATTAAGGGCACTTAAGATCAAGAAAGGTACCCAAACCTCTTTCAGTTTAAATATCTTGTCAATCTGCTTGACCTCACCAAGTACAATAGAATGATCAAGGTTACGAAAAAGACCGATAATGTAGCAGCGCTCTATTTTCCTACATCTTCCCGAGCACTCCAACTTCCTTCTTTAATATCTAAAGCAAAAGTCATTATCCTCCTCTGAATAAAAAGCAAGTCACTATCCTCCTCTGAATAAGAAGCAAAAGTCACTATCCTCCTCTGAATAAAAAGCAAAAGTCACTATCCGCCTCTGAATAAGAAGCAAAATTCACTATCCTCCTCCGAATAAAAAGCAAAATTCACTATCTTTCTCTCAATAAAAAGCAAAAGTCACTATCCTCCTTTGAACAGTGTCCAAATCATTTGAGTGAAAGTTACTGTTCTCTTGTGTTCTCGCCAAGAAAGAGGAATTAAATAAAGCGTTTGTATCTCCGTGCAGCAAGGAATCGCAATTCCTATTATTTTTGTTCGTTTGGAATAGCAAGCCACGACTCAGTAAAACTTATTTTTAACAGATAAATTGCAGACATTATAGTTTTTGACGTAAATGGTGCATGAAATATCTTACATCCTCCCTACTGTGAAGAGCAAACATAAGCTTAACTGGTCCACTTAAATTTATCAAAATTTGAACTACATACTTTCACCGCCTTCAAGATTCCGAAAAATCATATCAGAACTAAATATGCAGATCCTTATTTTGCCAGTCTATTCGTGTTTAAAATTTTTGTTATACAGCCACCTTTATTAGGAAGAAAGGATTACTACTACACTTACTAGCGATAGGATTGGGCTTAGATTTCGGGATTACTACACTTACTAGCGATAGGACTGGGCTTTGATTTCCAGCCGAAGTTAAGTAGTATTACCATATTCCATCCTTAAGCAACCTTCTCCATCATAGCCAAGAGATGAATTAGGTGCTTGGTAGTCAGCAAACAGTCGTAGATCGCAACCAGCGTAAAGAAATGCATGAGGATTTAGCCTTATAACTTTTGAGGAGAATATATATATAAATATATATATGTGTGTGTGTATGTATGTATGTATGTAAGTACGTATTGTTTTGTATGTGTGGATGATTAAGGAGATAGAGATTCACATCCCTGACTGTAAAAAGAACGCCCTTTTGGTAGGACGCAAAAAATAAGAAAAAATTTACTAAAATCTTTTAGCCTCAACGATTTATTTTGTTTTCACCATACTACTACCACTGCCATTGTTTTAAACTATCTGATTTTACTGATACTGTTATCATACTACTGTCAATGTTTTAAACATTCTGATTTTACTGATACTGTTATCATACTACTATCATTGTTTTAAACATTCTGATTTTACTGATACTGTTATCATACTACTATCATTGTTTTAAACATTCTGATTTTACTGATACTGTTATCATACTACTAACATTGTTTTAAACATTCTGATTTTACTGATACTGTTATCATACTACTATCATTGTTTTAAACATTCTGATTTTACTGATACTGTTATCATACTACTATCATTGTTTAAAACATTCTGATTTTACTGATACTGTTATCATACTACTATCATTGTTTAAAACATTCTGATTTTACTGATACTGTTATCATACTACTACCATACTACTATCATTGTTTAAAACATTCTGATTTTACTGATACTGTTATCATACTACTATCATTGTTTAAAACATTCTGATTTTACTGATACTGTTATCATACTACTATCATTGTTTTAAACATTCTGATTTTACTGATACTGTTATCATACTACTATCATTGTTTTAAACATTCTGATTTTACTGATACTGTTATCATACTACTAACATTGTTTTAAACATTCTGATTTTACTGATACTGTTATCATACTACTATCATTGTTTTAAACATTCTGATTTTACTGATACTGTTATCATACTACTATCATTGTTTAAAACATTCTGATTTTACTGATACTGTTATCATACTACTATCATTGTTTAAAACATTCTGATTTTACTGATACTGTTATCATACTACTACCATACTACTATCATTGTTTAAAACATTCTGATTTTACTGATACTGTTATCATACTACTGCTATTGTTTAAAACATTCTGATTTTACTGATACTGTTATCATACTACTATCATTGTTTGAAACATTCTGATTTTACTGATACTGTTATCATACTACTATCATGGTATAAAACATTCTGATTTTACTGATACTGTTATCATACTACTATCATTGTTTGAAACATTCTGATTTTACTGATACTGTTATCATACTACTGCCATTGTTTACAACATTCTGATTTTACTGATACTGTCATCATACTACTATCATTGTATAAAACATTCTGATTTTACTAATACTGTTATCATACTACTATCATTGTTTAAAACATTCTGATTTTACTGATACTGTTATCATACTACTATCATTGTTTTAACCATTCTGATTTTACTGATACTCTTATCAATGTGCTTGCGTTTTAATTACAAACGACGCTGTTAAAGGAAACTGGTACTCAGTAACACTCGATGAATACTAACATACATGTTAAAACGGAGCATCAAATTAACGCGAACAATGAACGAGGAGTCCCTTGTAGTTTTTCACACTAAAACAAACAGATCACAACAGAACTTAATGAACCGTTGCGGACGCTGTGCTAATTAGCAAGCAAATTCACCTCCAACCTGAGGAGACCAGCTAACGAACGAAAGAAAATATATAACTCAAGATGATCTGGGAAAACCATCGCATCCGTCACTCGAAAGGGTGCTATGAGAACTGCTGAAAGCGAAGTAAGCTGATCGGAGCAGCGCCTAATAAATTATTTCCACCCTCGGGATGCAGGGGGTTACCTGTCAAGATAGCAACAGACAAAAAGAGAGTCTTTGTTGTTGATTCGTTTCAATTCCGTCTTTCACTGAGTACCTATACTCGATAATAATAATAATTTCAACGTTAACGCTAACAGATTCGCAATTTCGTGAAAAATAATCTGTGTAATAAAAATCCACAATTTCATAGTAAATATATTACTATGTAAAATAAACCAAAGACTTTCGAACACTTGAACGGTGTTCCTCATCAGTGCTAACGTTAAAATGTAGTGACTTACATTTTAACGTTAGCACTGATGAGGAACACCGTTCAAGTGTTCGAAAGTCTTTGGTTTATTTTACATAGTAATATATTTACTATATAATTGTGGATTTTTATTACACATTAACGTTAACACTAATAATAATAACAATCACTGAAATAACTTTATAGAAGCACTCTAAAACGATAACGTTCCTTTTTTGCAAAAGAAGAAAGTAAGCTCTTGGGATGTATTCAATTATATTCCTGTAAAAAAACGAGCGAAGAAATTGCAACAGAGTTCCTATCTCGGGTGAGCAAAATTTATTGACAACGGGCGGAAGAAAAATTTGCTACTTTTAAATCAACCAATAACCGTAAAACATACGAGGGCTGAGATGAGAAAGCAGATGCTGTATCGTTCAATTAACAGTCATAACTCTCTCTCTCTCTCTCTCTCTCTCTCTCTCTCTCACACACACACAGACATAGAATACACACACACCTCGCATTTGTACTTTTCACAAGGATGACTTTACAAGAGACAAAATTATTCTTTTTCTCACTTCGAGGACTTAGGAATTTATTCGTCTGCTGAAAGTAGAAAAAACACACACATACACTTTCATAAAGAAATAAAACTAGGAGACCTATTGTAGTTTTGAGAAAATCTTCTTACTTTACTAGAAAACATGATTTATTCACAGCCAAAATCGTTTGTGTGCCAAGTCTAGAGTACCCCATTTTGGCTCTCACACAGTACAGATGGAAAATTAGGCAATTAAAGTGAGCCTTGGGCCACATGGCCCGGTGCTGAACCCAGGAAGACCATTCAGCACCATCATGGCAATACAGACATGAACTTTTATTGAAAAACGACAATAGCTAAAAAGTAACACACAAAACCGCATACTAATGTATATCACTCACAAACAGTCACACTTAATTAAACAAGGAAGAATAATGCTGGGACCCAGATCAGCCCTTGGAAGAGGTTTGACCTTTTCCAAAGCCTGATGCCGGTGGCGTACCTTGACCCGAAGGCTTGGGTACAGTAAGCTTCATGGATCTTGAAGGATCACTAGTTCCTCGTTGGACGAGTCGGTAGAGTTCTCGGCTAGCACTCTGCTAGGCCCGAGTTCGAGTCTCCGGCCGGCCAATGAAGAATTAGAGGAATTTATTTCTAGTGACAGAAATTAATTTCTAGGTATAATGTGGTTCTGATTCCACAATAAGCTGTAGGTCCCGTTGCTAGGTAACCAGTTGGTTCTTAGCCACGTAAAATAAGTCTAATCCTTCGAGCCAGCCCTAGGAGAGCTGTTAATCAGCTCAGTGGTCTGGTTAAACTAAGGTATACTTAACTTTTGAAGAATCACTGAGGGAAACTGCCCAGTGGATAACAGAGTCCCGAGCCACAGTTCTCCTCCACCTCGACTTGATTCTTTGGAAAGTGTAAGGAGGAACCCAGAGCCATTCATTCTTAAGTGTGTGACTACTCTCTTTCATAACCTGTTTTCTAAAATGATAAGAACTTCCTCAAACATTTTCAAGGCTAGGTTAACCCATATGTTTGCAGATTAGTGAGAAAGGTCAACATCCTTTCTCCTGCCACCAATACCCTTCGGAACTTTGCCTTTCCCTCCTCCATAGAGATCTTGGAAAAGGCAAATGCTGCCACTGTGTTGAGTTACAAAGTTCAATCGGGATTCCACGGCTCCTCCATCAGAAGAATAGAAAGAAACACCCTCCACAAGAAATCGTTCCGAACAAAGATTGTTCATCAGCCCGCAGACTGACAGGTCCACCTGTGGGGAGTGGGTCTTGTCGTCCATATGAGCATAATACTTCACTGCTGTGTCAGTGGCTGGGAAAGAAGCTTGGTAAACTGACTGATGGGTTAAACCCTGAAATCAAAGAATCTACCTCTTCCAGAATATCTCCTGCACAAAGGGAACAGGGCAATGTTGCCTCTAGGGTAAATCCCACGGTATGCTTGATGAAGGAAATTGGGTGTTAAGGAGTAGCCCTGGTCACTCCTCAAAGACCATTATCTCAATGAATAACTTCAATGACCACACAAAAATGCCTCTACAATTAGGCCTGAAGGGGGTAATATGGGCAGGGGACCATCAGGTGCAGAAGAATCCAAGACAGAACAAGTTGGATCCTTTACCTAAGTAGAGGGAGACACCATAGCACAACACTGCCCCTGTTCAGCGGATTGTATCCAGGAGACCCAGACACTGAGTCAAGGCCCAAAGCACTAAAGTGCTTAAACACAATCCATCTTTACTGCCTTTGTGCCTCATAATGGAACTCAAGCCAGGAAGGCTTTCCCTGATTCCTGATGGAGGTGAGCAGGATTGCACACTCCCTAACCCAAGTGAAACAGCACAGATCACTGGACAGGCCTGGCAAACCCAGGGCTGAACATACTCTGACATCACGTCAGCCGAGAAAAGTCCAGGCTAGTTCTACAAATAAGAGTATGACCATGGTTGCAATAGTCAGGAGACCAACTGCAAGCACATCCTGCAACATAAGTGGATTACTTAAGTAAACTATAATGACCCGTAGTCCACGAAATTTTAACTCTGCCTTATGCACTTCCAAAGAAACATCAACATGGGAAGAGTCTGGACAACTCCTCTCCCAAGGACATGCAGGTAATTAAGATAAGCACTGTGACCAAGCATGAGCAGACTCATGCAATGGAGATTTGTCATTAATGAACCCGTGCACCAGTCCATCTGCAATGCCCATGACTGCCTACCCCTGCAAGCAAGTGCTGAGTTCATCAATACTCTCAAATGATGAGCAACAGCCATGAGAAGCCTTCTTGTAGATATCATCCTTCCAGCTTTCTTCCAGCAAGTCTGTTAATCTGATGGTGGGGAAGAGGAGGAGGAAGGTGAGAAGAAGGAGGAAGAGGGAGGGGAATACTGCAAGTAAGAGGAACGCAAAGCAAAGCACTACTTTTTCAACTTCTTATGACCATATATCTCACTGTTCTTTCCCATGCCTGCCAAGGACAGAGTAAAGGCAGACATCCATTATGGGACAAGAGCAGGTGCTGCCAGAACAGCTACAGCAGGAACCACCATTAATACAACGCACTCATCAATATCTTCAGCAGCTCTGGCATCTCCTGGGGATGGCTCGGAGTTGATGCAAAAAAAGTAGGAAATGCAGAGAACGAAGCAGGAGCAGTGGGGGTGACAGGAACTGTCATCACACCAGCAACACTGGACAAGGAGAACGCCAGAAAATCAATCACTTGCCTTTTGATCCAAGCACACTCTCCTTGGACTGAATAAGGGGACAACAGGCAGACACCATTACAGCAGAAGAAGCAGAGGTCAAAGCACGCACAGAATGGGGAAGAGGAGGTGACAGCAGAGGTATGTTGCCCATAGAAAACACCACCATGATCTTCTTAGGTTTCTTCCTCCACTATCCTGTTGCTCTCACAAAACACCAGCATGGTACTATGTGACTTATTCCTCCATTACCTCAGCATGATCATCTGTGACTTTTTCCCTCATTACCTCCACTTCTTCCTCTGGGCACCAGACAAAGAGGCACCATTGATGCAGTTCAAGGACAGTGAACCTTCCTGAACTCTACAAACAGTACATTTACAAGTAAAGTTGATGGCCCAATGACTCTAGCGCACACTACAACATGCTGTAAGACATCTATGCTCATAAATATTATCAGGCACCATCATTCTCTAACCAGAACAATCAACAAACAAGCCAAAGTCACCAACCAATCAAACCTACAAACTCCTGGATAGTTCCACCCGTCATGACATTAACATTTTCGAAATCTACTCAGCAGGGCAATCATAGCAAAAATTGTGCCAATTCCAGAGTGACTAAATGGGTCCCTCCGCCCCTGACTCACCTGGTGCTCTTTAACCACCTTGTTACCATGTTTCAATGACCATACCAGCTTTTGCATGTGTATCTGTAAAAGAGAGGAAGGTATGTTTGGTATGCTTGATGATTGGAGGGTGGATGATCAGCGTACCAATTTGCAGCCCTCTGGCCTCAGCAGTTTTTAAGATCTGAGGGCGGAGAGAAAAAGTGCGGACAGAATAAAATGCGGACGGACAGACAAAGCCGGCACAATAGGTTTCTTTTACAGAAAACTAAAAGGGCACAAATAATCAAACTGTTCAAGAGGTATATAAAATGAAAAGTCGATGACAGTGGAAAACGCAGACATGCTAGCACACGAGAGAGAGAGAGAGAGAGAGAGAGAGAGAGAGAGAGAGAGAGAGAGAGAGAGAGAGAGAGAGAGAGAGAGAGAGAAAGAGAGAATGTTTTCATTTGCAACAGTAGCTAAATTACTTTGCTGATGATAATTCGATTGCTTCTGAGTTATATCATCATTTGTCTCACCCCATAAACAGTTAAATCAAATAACTGAAACAAGCTCATATCACTAATCACACATGCCAATAAAATAAGAAAAAACTGAATATATGACATACCACCACCACAGTTGAGACTCGTGACACAGATGGCAACTGATTAACTATTTACTTGCCTGTGGAATAGAAAAAAAAAATTACCTTTCTTCAAGAGCATATATAATTATTACTATACAATAATAAGATTGCAATCAAGGGTGCCTAATATAAAAATGAAAGTGTATGCGAGCGCGAGTATTCATGTGTAAATACACACACACACATATATATATATACAGTATATATATATATCATAAAATCCACATAAGATGGTGAGTGAAAACAAGGACTGAACAAGTACTTTCGTAGTTCAATCTACATTTTCAAGTTCAGTGTGAACCTGAAAATGTGAAAAAAGAAAAAAAATGTTGAATAGACTACGAAAGTACTTGTTCAAAGTCCCTATTTTCACTCACCTTCTTACGTGGATTTTATGATATTCTCAAGCACACGTTCATTTGTGCTGCATTGGACATAACAACAAAGCATACATGAGAAATTTTGCGCAAAACTTTTATTTCGCTGGTCAAGTCTGTGAAAACTTACGTTGGACAACCGTAGAGTTTTATTCCTCCCGTTTTCTAACTTCTTTTACGCAAGATAAAACTGTTCTTTACAAGATTCCAAAAGCTATCTTCTCCAACTAAGTACCTTTAGAAAATGTGAAGTTCAGTTTGCTTTGTGAAGACATTACGTACCGCAGTAGGCGATCTAGTTGGTGAATACTGCAGAACATACAAGATCTGTTATCTCGTTATCCTGCTAAGGTATTTATGCTTGAACTTTAAAAGGCTTGTCAGCATTATGCTTAGCACTTCTTGCTAAGAAAACATTATTAGAAATATGAGGAAATACAGTCATTTTCAATTTTAACAACTGTGAACAAATTTTTCTTAAAAGCATGACAAAATTAATGACTTTCACAAAAGGTAAACAATAGTAAAAAAAAAATGAGAGAGCCGATTGAAAATAAAAAAAAAGTCAGTAATGCCATATAATATCTGTACGTAGCAGGTAAGCAAGTACATTTCTCCTGTCTGCTAAGTCATAGGGAAAACAATGAAAAAATTCTCACATGGAAATAATAACTTTAATTAATAACATTACAGATATGTTAAATAACGAAACACTTTTTCAATCAATAAAATGAACATTCCTCATTGTAACGCACATTGTAAAAGTCCCTTCAATTGCATATACAGAACTTTCATATCTTGAACTACTTCTAGCTAACTGTTCTGAAATGATTTGTGTGTGTACATGTATGGGAAGTCACACAATTCGCATAACTAAAATCTTACATCATTGTCACATAAGCAGCGACATCTCTCAGTCACGGAAATGAGTTATAAGAAAAATTCTCGTTTACATACAAAGTTAATTATGCTTAATCTTTTTCCAGCTCAGGATGCGTCACCCTATTTCAACGACTACTACACTTTACAGGAGAGAGGTAAGTGTTTCAAACAGTTTTAATGGGATTATCACATCAACACAGACTATTTACGACAAAAGAATAGGTTCTATGGATATATATATATATATATATATATATATATATATATATATATATATATATATATATATATATATATATATATATATATATATATATATATATATATATATATACATGAGATGGGCAAAACTTCATTATGACTTTTAGGTGACGAAGCTAAAACACCTTCGCTGTTCCAAGAGGAAAAAAAATTTTAAACTTACTTATAAACGACTGGTTCTTATACAATAATATTCATTCTTTCACTTATCTCCTTCTCTTTTTTTTATTCAGAACTGGGCAACATTCGGCTACTACAAAATCTGTCTTATTATTCTCCTCCTGAAAACATACAATCTTTACTACTGTTGATTTCATTTAAATAAAATATATTTCAATGATGTTATATAAAATATAACACTGAAAGATGACTGATTAAAATCCCTCTCCTAAAATTAACAAATAAACTTAATATACTGTATACAGATTTTATATACTGGCCGATTAGCCCATACATTTACATAATTTTGTTGACGTCTTCCAGTAGGCAAGTGCAATATAAAACGTACCCATATATATATATATATATATATATATATATATATATATATATATATATATATGAATATAACAAGGCCCATAAAACACTATTTAAACGTTGAAACCATATATTTCGGGCACTAGCTTCTGTGCCCCTGTTCACTGGTAGAATATGGTCCATATTCTACCAGTGAACAGGGGCACAGAAGCTAGTGCCCGAAATATATGGTTTCAACGTTTAAATAGTGTTTTATGGGCCTTCTTATATTCATATTACACTGTAGTATTACAGGAAAAGACATTCATATATATATATATATATATATATATATATATATATATATATATATATATACACACACACACACACACACATATATATATATATATATATATATATATATATATATATATATATATATATATATATTATAATTATCCAAAAATTTACAAAACTCTCCACGACAGCACAATGCATATAACCGCCCGGAGTCTATTACAGAAACCATAAATTGGGAATGAAATCTGTAACAGCTGCCAAACGCTACTAAATAGCACACGCACACACACACACACACAAACACACATACGCACGTACAAAACACGCTTGTCTGCCACTAAAAACTTGAGTAACTCCTTTTCTAAGTTGTAATGCTGATTCATTTACTGTTTAAAAGAAAAAAAAAAATACTAATATTACACGTTTATTGGAAAAATGAAAAATATCGAGTTTTTCGTTATTTATTTATGCATTTATTTATTTATTTATTCAATTTCAACGATATTTGCACATTCTCCCTACGGAAAATTTATGTTAGAGTTGATGTGCATCATCCGTAGAATGTATTCAGTTTCTTCCACGGCCATGAGAACTTCTGGCAGATCCAGTCACCAGTTAAAAGTTTCAAGGTCCACAAAATACACCATCAACTTTTTCGTCTTCCTGCGTAACAGAAGTTTTCTATCTTTAATATTGGCCCTATTTTATCCTTCTGAGAGAGAGAGAGAGAGAGAGAGAGAGAGAGAGAGAGAGAGAGAGAGAGAGAGAGAGAGAGAGAGAGAGAGAGAGAGTTGAACAAATAACAATAATCGTGAATAGCAGTAAATAAGAAGGGGTTCATGTTGTTTCTCAATTCCTATGTCTACTTCAGATGAGTTTTCTTTCAGTAATCAAAATACCAAAGAGTCCATTGAATTCCTTAAGAACCATCTATAAAAAAGACTAAACAACGCAATACCATACGTCAGTAATTAGACGTGCTGATAATATATATATATATATATATATATATATATATATATATATATATATAAATATATATATATATATATATATATATATATATGTGTGTGTGTGTGTGTATATATATATACTGTATGTGTGTCTGCCAGTGGGCAGGTGGGATTTACCACCTTGGCAAAATCACTAGTCGATTATTTCTTTTGTATGTTTTGTTATCATTAATTCCCTGAATACATTTTTGCTAAAATTTGGGACTTTTACTCCTTATTTTTAAAATATTTTGACTCACACGCACAGATATATATTGTGAATGTGTGTATGTGTACATAAATAAATAAATAAATAAATAAATATATAATATATATATATATATATATATATATATATATATATATATATATATATATATATAAAATTTTGTCACTTATACACACATGACTGTTTTATATTCGCAAAAAATCAGCCACAAATATCGTTTCATAACGAATTCACTATACGTAGGGAAGAAATTACACCCAAAAGGAATTATGATTGATTAGCGCTTCTGCGCCTTGAAAGCTGGGTTGTCAAAGTCACTGTCCATATCTCTAAACCAAGGCCACGTTTCGAATCCTGGCAGGCGGTATGGTGAATTCGATATAAAACGATATTTATGGGTGTGTGTGCGTGTGTGTATGTATGTGTATATATATATATATATATATATATATATATATATATATATATATATATATATATATATATATATATATATCTACTGGTCGCTTCTAACCAGATATGCATATAATTTTAATAACCACAACGTCCCTTAATTTCTCGATTTCTTCACACAATGTCGTTACCTCGTTCTGATACCCCGGAAGCGAGTTCGAATCTTGTCCGGCATCAGAATGTCTTCATTTGGATCTACGCTTTGTAGTGGAAAGCCTTTCCATAGCGTGAAGAAATCGAGAAGTTAAGAGGACGTTGTGGCTATTAAAATATACATATGTTTAAGCGAAGATGCAATTTCATTACTGCCATAATACTATTCTCCTTGCATTTTAATACATTTTTATCTATTTATTAATCCATTAATTTTGTTTTTCTTTTTTAATAAGTGAGATCTCTTTTTTCTATATTTCCCTTTACCTCCTCTTACTTCTTCCTAATGAACACCATCTTCTTTGGAAGCTTGAATCTCAAGTCAGTGGCCCCTTTGGGCTTGTTCCCTATGAATAGGGTTCATCTTCTGAATGATAATAATAATAATAATAATAATAATAATAATAATAATAATAATAATAATAATAATAATAATATACAGTCACATACA
>JANJGK010000033.1:2621541-2649041 GCA_039081455.1 Macrobrachium rosenbergii | reverse complement strand
AAAGAAAATAACGACTAACATTTAGGGAAGGTCACCCCAGGGTCAAGGAGCGATCCACGTGGCTTTTGACCTGGTGGAGGACGCCGGTCTCTGTAGCAGATGTGTAATACGAAACTTAAAGGATTGGCAGCATAAAATTACTATTTTCTTCGTGAACATTTTAAGCATGCCTACGTTCCTTCATCAACAAACTGTATATAGGCGTAAAATGTGACTGCGTGCATGTATATATATATATATATATATATATATATATATATATATTATATATATATAGTGGCGTGCACTGAGGTGAAATTTGTAAGATCAGAGGTTCGTACCGAGCCTACCACCAATACTCGATTGAACTATGAAAGGGCACCAGTCAGCCTGGATGGCAAGGGGCTAGCAACTTCATTTTTACAGATGAGCTGAGAACCGCATGCATGGATGTACGTATCTATATGTGTATTTATATAAATATATTTGTGTGAGTGAGTTGCTGGTTCATGTCTTTGCAAACATATATAGTACTCGCCTCCAACACTGTCAGAAGTACTGAAATTACGCCAAGCATATCTTTCCTGTGTTTTCGCTTCCATCAATCTCTCTACCCACATCAGCCTCCCGTCTCACAACAGTTCTTATTCAAGAAGGTCTGGGTCTTCCTGTTCCTTTGGTACTTGCAGGAGCCCAGCTAATGCTATCACCCCAACTCTCCTGGAGGTTGTGCGAATGATATGTCCAAGCCATCTCTATCTCTTTCACAGAAATATGGAACTTCCATAATTTTCCTTTCGGTATCAATTCTCACTCTTTGTCATCTGACTTCTAATATTCTTTTTCAAAGCTTTATTCTTTAATCGGCATAACCTTTGCTATATATTTTCATTTCCATAATATATTTAATGTCCGGATTGAACTAGACTCATGGATAACCTTACTTTCGAGTGCGCTTTTAGTCTATTTTGTTTCCAAATTTTATCAAACTTATTCATCGATTATTTTGCCTTTTTTAGTCTCTGTATAAATTTCATTTTAAGAGAACCAGTGTTGGATGTCATCTACTCCTAAATATTGTAAGGACTTGAACTCAATAATAATTTCTCCGTCTGCCATAATGTCTTTTTTCCTTAGATTTATCTAAGTTCCAACCCTAGCAAATATGATGCCTTCTATTAAGCATGCCTTGTCAAACGTGTGGTGCTTTACTAACTAAAATAATTTAGGACAAAGGCCAAGCGCTGGGACCTATGAGGTCATTCACCGCTGAAACGGACACTGATAGTACAAAGGTGTGAAAGGTGTAACAGGAGGAAAACTCGCAGTTGCACTATGAATCAATTGTTAGGAGAGGATGGAAAGTAAGATGGAAGAAAGAGAATATCAACGGAGGTAGAGTAAAAGGAATGAAAGGGGTTGCAGCTAGGGGCCGAAGGGAAGCTGCAAAGAACCTTGAGTAGCGCCTACAGTGCACCCTACGAAGAATCAAGTGAAGTAATGTCAAGTCATGTCGTTATTACTCCATTACTCCAAACTAAACATTCTGTTCAATTTAAAATCTTTCTTATAAAATCCACGGCATTGGCAACAGACAGCACTGGAGACAAGGGATTCCTTCTGTAGTACCCCACTAATCACAGCAAAATCATTTTATAAGACTATCGACTTCGCATCTATGAATAATTTTAATGACTCCTACATAAATAACGGGAATAACACAGAGAAGCATAATATAGACGAATCGGAATCTAGGTGAAGAAGAGATATTGTAACCTTGCATAAAACATTACTCGGGCAAATTATATAAAGTTATATTCCGCGCTTGGAAAGTTACCTAAACTGTTACATCTTCTTATGTTACGATACATGAAGTGTATTGCCAGTTACGTACTGCTGAAAATTCTGTAACCGAAAACTTTTCATAGGAAATACCACGAATACATTTTCTAGAAACGAAATACAGCAACTAAATGTCTGTATTAAAAGGGTAGTGTAAAGGAGAAAAATTAACACTGGAGACGTTTTAGCTTCTCAGATATTCACTGAAAATTCGGATATGGTAAGGCAAAAATTTCTGATTTATAAGTTCATAATTTCTATCTACGGAAATCCATAAACCACTGAGTTCCTAGTTTTCCTAGTTTACTAATAATAATAATAAGAATAATTTTGGGAGGTCTTAGGATCACAAGTCATATGTGACTGGACAGAAAGAAAACAGTTCTTGTCGATCACATTTCACAGACACACCTGGACAATATTTTTTATTAAAATAAGATGAAAAAATAACAACAACACCGTGACAATCTCCTTATAAGATCGGGGGAATATCCTTTGACTGAGACGGCGGAGTCGGACCAACGATATTTCACGGAATCTAATTTAGGTACAGGTCAGCAGTGGTTATTTGAGGGATATCAAGATCCGGTTAGAATACAGATCATTAAGTAATCCCCCCCCCCCCCAACTAAAAAAGAGATAAAAATAAAAATTGGACGCCAAACATGATTCGAGACCTAATCCAATCAGTCTGATGGTGTTCCAGATTCGTTCGAACTTCGTGGGACGAACTTGTTCATGGCGATCGGAAAATTCACTTTTGAAGGCGGAATACGTGTTCGAGCTGCCATCTGGTGCATTCTGCTGATAACCATCATAGAGAAAGTAATAACACCCTTACTGTCATCTACTGATAGGTACCTGGGCACAAGCTGTTCTTCCAGATAATATACCTCACCATTCAGCAATCCTCGAGCAATAAATAAAGAAGCGAAGTTTATTGCTGGCGAAAATAATAAAATTAATAAAAAAAAATATGCCAAGGATATGTCCCGGCGTCCCTTTGCAACCGAAGAGGAGTTGGAAGAGCATAATGTTCCAAAGGAAGTGATTACTGAGGAAGGACTCCCGAAATTTCCCAAGGGTAAACCACTTCCACTCGTTCACTTCCCAACATGCACTTCCAGACAGCGCCTCCTCACCTTTTCACCCCTCAGTCAGTAACGCTCCCTCGCACAACGCTCAGCACTCGTTTCAATTGGTAAATTGGATAAAGAAAGAAAGAAAGAAAGAGAGAGAGAGAGAGAGAGAGAGAGAGAGAGAGAGAGAGAGAGAGAGAGAGAGAGAGAGAGAGAAAAGGAAAAAGCCTGGGTTCTAAATCTCGTTTGTCATTTTACTTGTTTTTGTCAGTCTACGAGTTTGCGCACGTGGTACCTTTCTAGTCGCTGTCTTGCTGTCGCTAAAACGCGAAGTTATAATCCCGAAAATTTCTAAAAGGTGTCTCTCAAGACCTTTTAATTCCTGATAATGTATGAAGCCGAGTCAAAGAAAAATAATGGTCATGGAAAATTTAAAAAGAGAGAGAGAGAGAGAGAGAGAGAGAGAGAGAGAAGAGAGAGAGGAGAGAGAGAGAGAGAGAGAGAGAGAGAGAGAGAGAGAGAATAAAACAGTGATAAAATTCATGAAAAATAAAAAAGTAAACTGAGGGAGAATGAGAGAGAGAGAGAGAGAGCGAGAGACTATATTTTACTTGGCATTTTAATGACTACACAAACTGACCAAACAACACCGATGATGATCGCTTTACTTTTTACCCCAAACAATACCAGTCCCTCCAATAACCCTGTGTGCCCAAGTCAGGCCCTGGCAAAGGTGCAGCAGCCGACGGGGCGTCCATTCAATTATGCTCCAAAATTACAGTAAAGAGCGGCGTGGCAAAGGCAGGACTTGCTGGCCGCCGTCCCCTTAAGGACTAACCGACGTTTTCCCAGGACAGACTGCAACACGCGTCGTCTTGCAAGACAAGCAACAAGGTCTTCAGACAAGATCAAAGCGCTCATCATCCCTCGCGCCCACCACATGGCGCGCCCACTCCTCCTCCGCCTCTTGTGCTACCGGTATAATCACACGCTGATGCACATTTATTCTCCGTCTTTTTGCCAGTTTTTCCCCCCTCGATTCTTCGCAGCAAAAGATGGCTAATGACACTGATTACAAGCACTGCTTCATGAACAAAGGAGGGAAGCAAATCAGGCGTGTGTGTGTGTGTGTGTGTATGTGTGTGTGTCCCACAGCGTTGAATTATTTATCAAAAGCAATTATTCGGCAAATTCCTCCCCGAACGTATTAAAACAAAATACTGGGTAGCGCTACAGAGCGTAATATTGCACCTCAGACGCTATCTCCCTCTCGGACCATGCTATCATCTTCCCTAATATCGCGTATCGCATCTGCTGGATCAACTTCAATTTCCAGATTATCCTCTTAAATTGTGGTATAGCATTATTACCAAACTACCTCCGCACAAAGAACGCACCTGGGTACAAAATATGCAACGACCTTCACAATAATGTAAGCCACGAATTGTTCTAGTAGTTTCTTCAGATTTAAGAAACTGAAACCCACTTTTTATAACAGGAAAGTTGAGTAGAGCTTACTTTCATTGCGCTTTCCGTCGTTTTACGGGAAAACATATGGGTAAAATAATACTAAACACCCATCGGGAAGTGGCGCCTGCACTGTTCCTCATTAGACGGGTTGGTATCGTTCTCTGCTGGGCCCGCGTTCGATTCTCCGACCAGCCAATGAAGAATTAGAGAAATTTATTTCTGGTGATGGAAATTCATTTCTCGTTATAATGTGGTTCCGATTCCACAATAAGCTGTAGGTCCCGTTGCTAGGTAACCAGTTGTTCTTAGCCACGTAAAATAAATCTAATCCTTCGGGCCAGCCCTAGGAGAGCTGTTAATCAGCTCAGTGGTCTGGGTTAAACTAAAGTATACTTAGTGCACCTCACTTGGTGCACTGTAGGCATTACTTAAGGGTCTTGGCAGCGTCCCTTCGGCCCCTACCTGGAACCTCTTTCATTCCTTTTACTGTACCTCCGTTCATGTTGTCTTTCTTCCATCTGACTTTCCACCCTCTCTAACAATTGTTTTATAGTGCAACTGTGAGTTTGGCCTCCTGTTACACCTATCAAACCGTCTTACTGTCAATTTCCCATTCAGCGCTGAATGACCTCATAGGTCCCAGCGCCTTTGCGTTTGGTCTAAATTCTACATTCTATTCAGTAATACTAGATTGTCTAAGTCGGTTTAACCTGTAGAAAAATTTTGATTTTCTTATCCGCCCCTTGAGTGATGCCCTGCATGATCTAGTAATTTCTCCAAGAACAACAATAATCTTTCATGACACCTGGCATTTTTTTTTAAATTCAACTCCTAAATCATTTCCAAATAATTGGAAAGAAGTTTCATCGGAAACGGCAACATTTTCCCTGTAAAACTTGCGCCTGGGTCCAACAGCAGCAAGTAAATAAATACAACATAGCTCACAGTTTTCAAAAGGGATGTATAAAAATAAGCGGTTATAAGTTTTTTTTTTTTACGTCATTCACATGCACTGCTGCATGCACTATCGTACAATCTCGAATGCATTAACAAATACACGGGAGTATGTAATATATGTATATATATATATATATATATATATATATATATATATATATATATATATATATGAACTGTGTATGTTACAGTATATATGTGTTGTAATTGCGTGACTTTCAAGAGAGACCTGATCGAAATGTACCAGAGGTTTTCGCACTCATTACTCCGGTATACAAAAAAACATGAAATTGCTCACTTGTCCCTATTCTCTCTCTCTCTCTCTCCCTCTCTCTCCACTAAGTCCTCCCCTCACTCCCCAACACCCCCTTTCTCGTTGGTGGTGACGGGTTAAGGTCAGGGCATCATTTCCTATGGCTGTGGTCTGCACATGACCGGACACGACCAACACGTAAAGCATTACGTCACATGTCCTTCACGATTCCCTTTTCTTAATTTTTTTATGTATTTCTTTTCTGGCTTTATTTCACCTTGTCCTCACCACTAATTACTGTTAAGGTATCTTGCGAAGTATTATATTTAAGAAAAATATCAAACGACTTTTCCTATTTGTTTACGAACCCATTTCAACGTGCAACTGACCAATCTAATCTAACCTAACCTAATTACTCGTCTGGGTGTCGAGTGACATCATTCGTAAAGGATGGGATTTAAAGGCTTTACTGAACTACGTCAAATCGGAGGATATTTCCTCCACTCATTTTTACGAATTATGAGAGACAATGGGCTTCCTCTGTCGCTAATCGCTTCGAGCCAGTAAAGAGAAATAAGGACAAGCTTCTGGGCAAGAGGAATTTCCCTTTGACCAATTTCCATATTTTCCTGTTCCCCGCTTTACCTGTTCTCTTTCTCACCTGCTCTCCCGTACACCTGGTCGCGAGTGAGGATGAAACGGAAAAGGGTACCCGCCATTAATTCTAATGAGGATGTTGACCATTCCTACGCAGGAAGAAACTTTAAGATGAGACGATTAGCACAATTCCCGTTTTGCCTCATCCATTCTAGAGTAACACCGTAGTTTAAACATTCCTACAGCGTGAAAGATTCTGAATAATTTTTTAAATTCTATTGCCTGATCATAAAATTATATAATTTATGATGAATGTTCCATTAACCCTTTCATATAATGAAAATTATTTACAATAATTCCTTTTTGCCTTTGTTCGTCATACAATAGCACCACACTGTCGTTTAACTTTCCTTCGTGGCATTGCCTTTATATATATATATATATATATATATATATAATATATATATATATATATATATATGTGTGGTGTGTGTGTGTGTGTGTATATATACACATATATGTCTGTATATATACACACACATACATACATAAAAGGAGAAAGAGGTTGAATTTCATTTCTTTTCCAGCATTGCTCGTTAACAGACACCTTACTTTCATACTCACCGCCTATTCGGACAAACGTCACGTATGTATACTAATTAAAAGATCATCCTTATCAAGATATCCAGGTTAAATAGACGCAGCAACTACCTGACTAACTAAAGGCCGCCTCTAACGCTCATTCAGCGCTGAAACGGATATTGATAGTAAAAAGGTTTGAAAGGTGTAACAGGAGGAAAACCTCGTAGTTGCACTGTGAAGCTATTGCTAGGAGAGGTTGGAGAGTAAGATGGAAGAAAGAATAAGAACGGAGGTGCTGTAAAATGAATGAAAAGGGTTGCAGCTAGGGGCCGAAGGGGCGCTGCAAAGAACCTTAAGTAATGCCTACAGTGCACCGCATGATGTGTACTGACGGCACTGCCCAACTCCGGGACAAAAAATAATAAATGCCTAAAAAAGACGTCCATTGAGGGAGGCGCTGTTATTCAATGTTAACATGTGATGTTAACAATGGATAAACATACATAGTTTACTATTGTTTTATTCCGTTCCATTACTATACTGAATATTATTTTATTCTTGCTTTATAACACGATTCAAAATCATGAATGGGCGCAAATAGGCCTATTCTTTTTTTATATTACTTCGTTATGTTGTATATTTATTCTCCTTTAAAAACTTAATGGTACAAACACTATTCAATTCAATAAACCCAGCACTCTCTGTTTTGATTGGAACGTTCTCTCCATCCATTGACGGGAAGAAAGCTGAGCAAATAAAAGTGGCCTCCCCTCACTAGCGTTCAGGAGCGCCTGCGCAGGCAGAAAAAATTGTGCAGGCTGTTCACAATAACTCTCAGGTGTGCCTGCACAGGTCGACTGTGCAGGCATACCTGCGCAAGTACTGTATACCTGAACGTTAGTGGCGGCCTTAGCAGAAGGATACCATTGTGTTGAGAGAGAGAGAGAGAGAGAGAGAGAGAGAGAGAGAGAGGAGAGAGAGAGAGAGAGAGAGAGAGAGAGAGAAGGGCATAACAAATAAAAAAAGGATTGAAAAACAGAAGGATGGAGAGTCAGTCAATTCAAAACATCAAGAATTTGCAGAAACTTCTAATTTGGATAAATTGTTAAAAACGCTTACAGTATCTCTCTGTCCGATATACATTAGTCACGAATTTTTAATATTGAAAAAATAAGGCTTATTCGCAAATATACATATGACCGTAGTTAAATAATTTTAATATTAGTAATACACATAAAACACAGTTGTGAGAATGACAATGGTCTTAACGGACGGTACAACAATACTGGTGGAAATCTACACAAGATGATGAGAAATATTAAAAGTAAATAAATATATGAGAGTATTAGGGATGATAATAATAATAATAATAATAATAATAATAATAATAATAATAATAATAATAATAATAATTCTGTATAAGGTCCACAATGATATATCAATGGTAGAAAGCTTTTTGTACACTTTTATAAAGTCTCACATTCTACCATTGATATATTTTTGTGGACCTTGTACAAAGTTACTCCTGTTCTCGGCATTGATAGTTCTACACAACAACAACAACAACAATAACAATAATAATAATAATAGTTATAGTTGGTGAATAACACTATCACACATTTATATATTAAGAGTGTTTGGTAATGCAAAAACCAAGTAAAAGAAATTGAGTACAGCCTTTAGCTTAGTGCGTATCTCTAATCTAACATTTCTGGGTAACACTGAACTGGCATTTTGGCAGTGCAAGTTTTTAAGCCTTTAGGAGTGTGCCATTAACCCTTTTTCTGTAAGTATATGTGTTATATTTGATCCTCCAAAGATTTGAGGTTATCGTCCTTATACTCCTGAAATGCAAGTCACGATAGAACGATGTAGTAAATCCCGCAATCATTTTTTTAATGATTTGCACTGCCCTCTTAGGGTCTCATAACATGCCATGGATAGATGTACCCTAATCCCAGCCTAGTGTTCACTAACTCTTAGGTCAGCTGACCCCTTTCTTTCCACATGTATATGTAGTGTGCATTGCAACCTTGTTCTAGATTTGCACTGATCTCCTTAACTTCTACAGTACTGCTGTGTGCAAGTTTCCAGTACCTGAATACTTCTCATTCTTATTTTGAGCTGCTTCACTGATGAGGCCAGGATGTAGAAAATGGTGTCTGTTAAAGTAGCTTTTTTTAGCCAATATATTTGTCATTTCGTTAATAGACACCCCTTATGTGAGAGAGCACCCACACAAACTTGGTCTCCATGCACCAAGTCCCATTTCAGCAATTATTAGGACGTTATTACACTTCCAACCAATTTGTTTTAAGGCAAACAGTAAGGGCATTGGTCCAGCTTGTGTGGAAAAAGCCCAGCACGCCATTTATTAGAGTAACAGCAGCACCAGCAAGTCTAGTGTCAGTATCAGTGATCCATCACAGTAAAGCTGGCTGTAGCAACACCTCTGTCCAGTATTTTATTTATAGCTGCTTGATGATGTACTCTTATTTCATAAGCAGAAACATCCAGCTTCTGGCAGGGTAGTGTTTACTGTCATGTTAATTGGCACGCACTCCAGGGGAGGGGTTGGTTATTCAAGGGGAGTCTTGATAGATTAAAATCAACTTCACTGCATTGCTGAGTAGATGCTGTTGATACTCCATTCCAAGAACATTAAGTAGTTTTGGAAGTTAATCTCTGTCATCTCCCAGTGCATATACGCCAATAACAGGCGATTTTTCTAATCCATTTTCCATACATAACAATCCTAACTTTATCCTCCTATTCAATATGCTTACAATTACTGTGCGACTTAAGAGTAGGTATCTTTGTACCATTCTGAATGACTGCAAGTTTTGCCAATTTTGAATTCTGAAAGGCACTCCAGAGCAGATGCTCAAAGTACAGCTACTGCTGTCCCCTTGCAGACATATACCACGACTTTTAGAGCAACATATTAGTTTTATAGCATGTGATTTCATGCTGACGCTAGCAGCGCGTCTCTCACATGATTATCGCTTACATAGACCCCTAAAGCATTTGTACTCGTCATTTATAATAATCAAGCTTGCAATTCGCATAACTTTTGTCTTCGCAGCAACATCATAAACCCTATTTTATCAGATCCTGCCAACAATGTTCAGCGACTTCCTTTTTGAAGATAAGTTCTGGCATGCATAAGGATAGCATCTGCAAGTAATTATTGTCGTTCCTATGGGTAGCATAATAATAATAATAATATTAATATAGACGCTCAACACGAACAAAGTTAGACTTCAAATACCACCGCGGGGGAGCATGGTTCAAAGCCTTTTACGAGACCTTTCTCTTGAAAAAGTATGTCACACTTCTTGTCTCTTAAATAATCTTTATTCCATTGCTAAGGTCTTACCTTTCATGGCCATTTTTGTCATTTCATGCAGGATTATTACCTACTGGCTTTGTCAAAGGCACCTTTCAAGTCTATGAATATAAAATATTTTGTCGTTAATAACTGGAAATATTATGCAAGAAGCTGTGCTTCTTCCTTTTATGAATGCAGTACATTCAGATTCGGTTGAAATAAACCACCAATTCGCGCTAGAGGCCTGTTCAAAATTATTCTTTCTAGCATTTTGCATAAACAGGAAGCCAGTGAAATGATACTTAAATTTCCGGGGACATCTGGCTTGGGGATAGACACAGTGATTATCTTTTTTCAGTGGTAAATCTACTCGTATACAGAATAGCTAAAAAAAAAAGGGATTGTCTCCCACCATACGTAACACCATCCTCTCCCGGTGGCAAATTCCTGAGGTGTATGATAGTTTTGCACCAGCCCCGTTGTTGTTTTTTTTTTTTTTTTTTTTTTTTTTTTTTTTTTTTTTTTTTTTGGCCGTGCCCCATGTTAGGTTAGGTTAGGTTAGGTTAGGTTAGGTTGGGTTAGTTAGGTTAGGCTAGATTAGGTTGGGTGAGATTGGCACCGCATGGGTAATTTGGGTGTGGGAAACATAATGAGATTATTTTCAAGAAAATTCTATGGTTAGTTTTAAAGATATGGCGTCCCGCTTTTATTCAGGGAAAGGTTCCGGTACTCGGTTACATCTCGGGAAAATGCCTCCCGGTGGTGCTGACTTTCCCTTCTTTACTGACAGCAGCATTTTTTATATATATAGAAGCATAACAGGGGCACCTAAAAGTGTCAGGCAATAAATATTGCGGAATGAAGCCGGGCTGCATCCAGTGCATCACAGAATAACAAGAACAGCAATCATCTAGTGGTATAGGTCCATCGCGACGGATGATGATGGATTAACAAGAGATACCCTCATTCACAGCTATCACAAAAGATTAAAGAATGGTTGGGTTACTGCAGCTAGGCAATTAATAGAGGACGCTAACATGAAAAATACCTAGACATTACGAAGGTAGATGTAAAAGGCATTCCTCCATGGGGCACACCAGAGATAGAGATATCACTATAAACATTAAGAGGGAAAAAGGAAGAGAAGGACACTGCACTGATGAAGAATGACCATCTTCAGAGGCGGAGCGGGTACATTATTATACAGATGGTTCACTTATGGAAGATGGCAGAGCTAACTGTGTACCAGTATGGAGAGGAGGTATACTCTCTTTCATTATGATCATCAAATGGATTCTGCACATTGCAGTCAGAACTTCTAGGTATTACAACTGCACTGAGTATCATAAAGAGGAAAAAGGACAATGCCATAATAGCAACAGATAGCCTGAGTGCCCTACAGTCACTAACACCAAGAAAAGGTAAATCAAATATCATAGTGAGAAGTGTTATAGCACTGCCATCACATATCACACAAGCAGGCAGAATGGTCACATTCATATGGGTGCCACCACACATCGGAATCCTGGGCAACGAGAGGGCAGGCGAGCTTGCTACAGAAGGTGCAAGGAAGGAGAGAGTAGACTATAAATTGGCACCACCCCTGAGTATGTTGAAGGACTTGGCTGGAATGGAAATAATGCAAAGATACAATGAGACAATAGAGAGGCTCAAAGAAACTAACTCATCAATAAGAAAATACCCTGAAATGACGGAGGGGAAACCACCCGACTATAAAATTGCGGACTAGAGAGCAGAAGAGAGCAAACAACATATAGCAGACTAAGGATGCAGAGCCGATACCTTTGGGAGGTACTGCCAGCTGTCAGTCCATCAGCAACAATCTGCTAATTATGTGGCGAGTTATGGAAGCACAACTCCAAGTCATTATCTCATGGAGTGTGAAGAGATTACTCATTACAGGCCACAGTTGACCTCCTTAAGCATTTTCTACAACCTAGTGTGCTGAAAAGGGTTTTGACATCTCATCCAAAATTTGATTGGTCCAGATAAGTCAGTAGAATTGTATATACAGTATCATACTGAAAGTAAAATAAATTGTAGTATATCTTATTCTGCAGCTACCTGTTTGCATCATTAAAACTGTTGTTTTTCTAAACTTTTGTATAAAATTTGTATAAGATTTGATGTGTTAACCTCATCCAATGTAATTCATTCAGTTAAGTAATTATTTGAAACTTATGTCTTAATATGATATAAAGTAACCAATTGCACAATAACCACTGAATTTCACTACATGCTACTCCCTAGCAATTGTGTTCCTTGACAGAAACCTGATAAAATGTATATTTGTTATAGCAGTATATGTAAGAGTGGCATACTTTGTAGTACTTAAGATAAATCTTGCAGTGCAATCTTTTAATGAGTAATATCTACAGTATATTGTAATTCCCCTATATAGTTATCTGTGAGCATTTATATTTTGTCAAACTACCTGAGTACCGTATCAGCCCTAATGAATGACTTTTGTCTAATAATCAATAGGGCTTTCCCCTATACGCATACCGCATCCGGATTGCTTGTTGTGCTGTACTTTGTAAGTTTGTTGCACAATAAATTGTTTCTTCTTATTCACGTCCTCTCACTGTGCATATTCATTTTTAGCATCTTTGAAATCTACTCCTGTGATGTTAGTTTATCATTAACATGTATAAATGCATATTTTCTAATAAGAAATATATGTATCGTTAAATGGATTATTTCTCAAAAAAATATAACGAAAAAACACTACATGTATTACCGGACCCCTCTACAAAGGCATCCCATTCGCAATAACATATCAAACATTTCTTCTTGTCAGAAAGTGGGTGAAAATTCATTCGATCAATTTCTTGAAATATTCTTCCAGCCCTCATTACTAACTACGAAAAATATGAAAAGTAACATGATATGAATAACTTCAAATCCAGAAAAATAAGATTTATATAAATAAAGGTATCTGAATTAAGGATTAGAGAGGAGTAATTAATGAAAAACTTGACAAACGGGTCAGTTATTATTAATATTATATTCAAAATCACAATATAAGCAGGCACCCTCCCCCCTCCGAAATTAGTTGCTAACAATAAACTTCGGCTGTCAAAAAAAAAATAAATAAACTAAATAAAATGCCTTTGGGTTATGTGAGAAAGAGAAATACGAATGAAGACAGGTAACACAAAGGCAGAATGGAACAAAACAGAATTAACAGACACAGATGAATACGTAAGAAGTCAGTTGAGAACAACCGAAAGGCAACAGAGTAGAAAGAAGAATAATCTTAAAAAATATTGGGACGTTTTGGCAAAAACATCAACACAGGGCATCCTGCAAGGTCATCATCTAGAGGAGTTCTTGCTCTAATTAACTAAAGGTAAAAAGTGCCTAGCGCTAAACAGGTCAGGTTTTTACAGGTAAGGGGGAACAGCAAGCATGTATTACTCTGTTTCTTATCAAAATCCATTATCTTAATTTCTTTAATTAGCAAGACCTCTAAGAGCAAACTTTGTTTATAAAACAAACATAATTACGAGACGATGTGGGATTAATTTGTAAATATCAACTTGGAATTAATGTATTTATTGAAAGAATGCTATTTCTTATGAAATCATTTCTTCCCCAATAAACTACTTTGTAGTTACACGCGATTAAAAACAAAAAGAAGTACAGTTTATAACACAAGTCTGCAGTATTACTTACTAACTCTGAAGCTAATACGATTTTATTATCATCTTACAGTTTTATACGTACACTTCAGGCCAAATTATATATAATGTGAGAATAATTGGAGTTATCCCCTGAGATAATATACAAAATAGAAGGCGGCAAGAAATATATTCAACTACAAAAAGAGAGAAAAGGGAAAAATTCGGCAAGAAATTACAAGAAATTTTCTGTACTACTGACGACAGATGAAACAGAGAAGTAAAAGACGAAGTAGTAAAATCAAACAGTTACCAAAACAAAATGAGACAAAAGGAAAACATTTCTGTTACAAAGCGAAACTATAAGAAAAAAAAAAAAACAGGTAATTATCAAACAATCGATATGAAGTACTGCATCTATTCAAATACGCGATTTGGTAAATTCATGAATTTTAATTTGTAACAGAAATTTAAATGTGATTTATGGTGTCTTCAAATATTCAAGCTGAAATTGTTTTGCATAACACTGTAATTCAATTCAAAACGGATGAGAGAGAGAGAGAGAGAGAGAGAGAGAGGAGAGAGAGAGAGAGAGAGAGAGAGAGAGAGAGAGAGAGAGAAGATAACGAACTTCTACACTGTTATATCAAAAATGAAGTCTTATTTTTTATGATCAATATCTCAACTCAGTTCAATTATCCCGACTTTCACAAAGGGAAGCAATGGGAACTGAGTACTGCTTATACTAGGAAATAACCTCGACAGAATTATTCTGTTACCATCGAGAAACCCTTAACTGAAAAAAAGAAAAAATATATAAAATGTAAAGGCATTAGTCCATGAAAAATGTTTGTATGATTCGATCATGATTCGGTTACGAAGTGGTAATTATTATTTCATTTCATGTTCTAATCAAGTACAATCAGGCACGAGAGAGAGAGAGAGAGAGAGAGAGAGAGAGAGAGAGAGAGAGAGAGAGAGAGAGAGAGAGAGAGAGAGAGAGAGAGAGAGAGAGAGGTTTACCATTTTCTGAGCTGAAATACGTATATGAAAAGGCATTCCCTACTGATCAGGAAGAGATTACGGCAAAAAGTTTTTGCTTTTTATTATAATAACATTAACATAAATCATAAATTCCTCTTCGTAGTGAGAGCAGAAATATTTCTTATTCACTTTACAAATAAAATCTTGAGTTGCTCAATGAAAATTCTACCTATCCGCAACCAATAAAAATTAATCAATGATCATAAAAATTCAATAACCATAAAATGTAAATAGGAAAAAGCCCGAAAAAGAAGAAGTGAACAGGAGATGTTTACAGCCAGACAGTCGATGAGAAAGGAGAAGCTCCCTCCACTGGACCTGCATACTGTAAGGTCGGTCCTGTTGTAAGGTCGTCAAAATATCATTAGGCATTCAGAGAAACCTTTGTCATGTTTACTGCCGCGGTCAGAGGCCTTCTCCACTTCCGGAGTAGGCTGTAGCCCTCACTCTGCTGTGACCCTCGCTTCTGTATGAAGAAGGTTGCTGCTTCTTGAAAAGGAAAAAAGTAGTAAAAAATGCGCATAAGTTTCTTTCAGCGCCATCGAATTTTCTGTACAGCGCATAGTCAGGGCCACCGAAAGCAGATCTATCTTCCGGTATAATGCTGTACGAGCCACGGTCCGGTGGTGGCCTGTCCTATATCGTTGCCAGATGGAAGATTATGGCTAACTTTAACTTTAAATAAAAAAAAAACTACTGAGGCTAGAGGACTGCAATTTGGTATGTTTGATGACTAAAGGGTGGATGATCAACACACTAATTTGTAGCCCTCTAGCCTCAGTAGATTTAAGATCCGAGGGCGGACGGACAGACAAAGATGGCACAATAGTTTTCTTTTACAGAAAACTTAAAAACAGACGTTGCGTGGAGAATAACATTACCGATACCTCAATATGGGCTGAAATTATTTCGACACTTACCAACCAACGCAACCACTATGCCCCTACTATACTCAGAATTGCTACTGCTGCTACTTAGGAATTCAACCACAGAAAAAGGCATCGCGTAGCAATTGTACGAATATACCTCAGATACTTCAACCAACATAGTTCATTAAGTGAACGACGGATGGACAGACGGACTGAGAGAGAGAGAGAGAGAGAGAGAGAGAGAGAGAGAGAGAGAGAGAGAGAGAGAGAGAGAGAAGAACATTTTCATAATGTAAGTTGTTATGCTTCGGGCGTCCGTACACATGGCTACTAAACAGGCGTAGGTATAGATGAGCTCTCTCACCAGCAAGGTTATAAGCGTTTAACCCTCCCTTCATCCACCAGCTCTTACGGCGGCATAAAAATAATTTACTCTCGAATAAAATACAGGTATAATTCCATGCTTCGCGATGCTGGCATAGGACGCAGCTCAGTGGAAACGGTATTTAAGATGGTAATATATAGTATCAATAGTGCAGGAAGGAGAGAGAGAGAGAGAGAGAGAGAGAGAGAGAGAGAGAGAAGAGAGAGAGAGAGAGAGAGAGAGAGAGAGAGAGAGAGAGTCTTATTTAACTAATGGAATCAAATAGAGAATCAAAATCGTACCATTGTCTAAAATAAAAAAAAAGACAAAATAAGAGACAAAACAACAAAACTAAAAACAAACTGAAGAACAAGAGAGAGAGAGAGAGAGAGAGAGAGTCTCATTTAACTAAAGGGATCAGATAGAGAATCAAAATCGTACAAGTATCTAAAATAAAAAAAAAAGATACACAAAATAAGAGACAAAACAACAAAACTAAAAACAAACTGAAGAACAAGAGAGAGAGAGAGAGAGAGAGAGAGAGAGAGAGAGAGAGAGAGAGAGAGAGAGAGAGAGAGAGAGAGAGAGTCTCATTTAACTAAAGGAATCAGATAGAGAATCAAAATCGTACAAGTGTCCAAAATAAAAAAAAAGACAAAATAAGAGACAAAACAACAAAACTAAAAACAAACTGAAGAACAAGAGAGAGAGAGAGAGAGAGAGAGAGAGAGAGAGAGAGAGAGAGAGAGAGAGAGAGAGAGAGAGAGAGAGAGTCTCATTTAACTAAAGGAATCAGATAGAGAATCAAAATCGTACAAGTGTCCAAAATAAAAAAAAAGACAAAATAAGAGACAAAACAACAAAACTAAAAACAAACTGAAGAACAAGAGAGAGAGAGAGAGAGAGAGAGAGAGAGAGAGAGAGAGAGAGATAGAGAGAGAGAGAGAGAGAGTCTTATTTAAGTAAAGGAATCAGATAAAGGATTAAAATCCTACAAGTGTCTAAAATAAAAAAAAAGAAAATAAACAAAAGAGAAAACAGTAAAGATAAAAAAAAAAACTGAAGAACCAGAGAGAGAGAGAGAGAGAGAGAGAGAGAGAGAGAGGAGAGAGAGAGAGAGAGAGAGAGAGAGCGTGTCCAGGTCATCCGAATGCATTCCAGGACCCCGTCGGGTAATGTAAACAGAACACACGTTTTGATTGAGCACCTGCAATGACCTATCTATAACTCGAACCCCCGATCGGTGTACATGAGGCAGATTCGTAATGCAAGTTGTTTTACTAATTTATCGAAGGCCTCCGTCACATAAAGTTCTCGTTCGGTGGCAAAACACGGCTATTAAAACTTAGTACATTCCCTTCCCGGACTACTAATTCAAGGTATAAACCGCGCAACATTGCACGGTCTCTCTATTTATTGCAACAGCGGGGTTATCAATATTTCATCTTCGTTCATGACATCTTTAAGGGGGGGGTGGGGAGAGGTTTTATCAGTTGAGGCGGCTTCTGGCTCTCCAGAAACTGCGCTTTCACTGGGAAACGAAGGACGTTTTATATTCTGTTTACTGCTAAAACAAAGGGTGTATTTCCGTGTAACAGAACTTAATAACAGATACATTAATTATTACCTTAATTTCATTATGAATGTTAAGTATCTACAACGCTAACAGGCAACAGCTTCCTTTAAAAGAGATTTTTTCAACATCATTCCTACGTAATGTAGTGTATTATAGTTTGTGATTTGATTTGCTTGTCATAAGCACAATTTAAACTTACTTAGACTTCACACACAAACAGCTTAACAATGCTAGCATTGAAGAGATGTGGTCTAAACGGCCGATGTCCTGGAAAAAGCGAGACAAAATCATTCTGGAAATGACGTTTTGTTCTGAAATGTGAGAGGGTTGTTTTTTTCCGCAAGAATAAATAAGCAGAACGAAAGAACTCCGTCAAACAATGGATACAATGAAAGGCTACTTCAGTACACTGGGAAAGCTTCCCTGTCATTTCAGCTCAAAAAGCAAATATATCCATAAAGAGACGATTTAGTAAACCTACGTTAATTGTAAAAGGATTCAAAACGAATATGAAACAAAAATAAGTTTATTTTGAATGTGCATAATCTGGTTAGGTTACAGTTGCTCACATTGCCATCAAGTAAGGGGTACATTTTGCATGTAATACAAAATAATAATTGCTTCACCCATAAACACCATACTGGCTAGTGCATCGTATTGCGCATGCGCATACGATGCTGAATGAAATTTTTCATTTAGTTTCATCCTTTTACATTAACTTCACTCAAATTATACAGAAGATTATAAATAAAAACTTCAAGCGAACACCTCTGTACAATAAAAAGCAATGTACAGCTATATCTTTTCGTGTGTGTAAAAATGATAGTCAACAGGTTTTAAACCACGTTCGGCGTAGACGTCATTCAATCCGAGGCCATCCTTAATTCGACCTTCGTGGGGGTACGTTACGTCCCTAAAGTCGGGACTTGCCATCTCGACTTTCTCTTACAATCCCGTCATTACTGACGGCATGGCAAACTAGTAAAATCAAATAAGGGGTTACTAGCGACGTGAAAGCACCAGTAATTTGTCACCTCTCTCGGGGAAAGGGTCAGGAATTTCACATAGGAAATAAGTTAAGATGTCCAAGACGCTTTCCTGGGATCATTAATTCCTCTCTCTAAAACAGATGCTCAATTTCGTCCACTTCGATTTGAAAGACTTAAACTCAATGCGGTAAATCAGATTTTGTACAGCTGGCACCTTTCAGAAAAGGCCCACCATAAAACCTCAGTAATATACTCCTGTCATGTTTTAATGTTCTATGCTACTGAAACCATAAAGTAAAAAATTAAGTTTTCTCCTTTATTCCGAATATTATTAATATCATAAACCCCAAGAGCAGTAGCAGTAAACCATCGGTATGTAATCGAAGATCTTCGGTCATAAAAAAATAAAACTACAAATGCGCCTGGCCTTCGCAAAGAAATACAATTTTTTTTTTTTTATTCTTCCTTCTACGCATTCTTATATTCACTCCACGTCGCAGCAGCCCAGGATCTATGCTCGGTGGCCATGGGTCACAGAAAAACCCATCTCATTAACATTCAATATTATCCGTCATGAACGGTAGGAAGACGGACGCGATCGAGTCTCTCTCTGACTTACGTATGATGTCCACATACCTCCCCGAAGAATTTGTGTACAACGAATACTTCGCTCATGCGTTGAGATGCATTACGTTTATTAAAATTTATATATGTCTGTTCAGTATGAAGCGATATTTCAGCGGTCTGCAACACTGGAAGAGATCATTGTCTTTTGATTCATGACACAAAATCATGTAATACTTTAAAAGGTGAGAATGAGTATGTTTAAAAATGCAAGAAATAAAACGATCCCCAATTAAAAGAAGAATATTCCGGCTTAGGAATGAATAAATATAGCATTACTGTAGCAGCTCGGCTTAGCCCTCTTCAAAAACTGGAAAAGGTACTGGATATATTTAAAGTTATCCCAGTAAATTGTTCAAGCCACATGTGCATTAGGAATAAAGGAGAATACACACACACATACACATATATACACATACATACATAAACACACACACACATATATATATATAAATATATATATATATATATATATATATATATATATATATATATATATATATATATATATATATATATATAATATATATATATATATAATATATATATAGCGCGTGTGTGTGTATAGCCTACTCACTTTCCTCTACCCTGAAAAAAATGGCATCTAAAACAAGACTCGCTAAGTTTTCAGTTAGCCTGCTCGGCATGAGGTTGCTAGTCCTACGCCCTGTCCATCAATAATGTTCATGGGGATTATGCGCCGATGGTATCCGGCTTTTCTTGATGATCATCCACCCTAAATTTGCGCAATTAATCATAAGCCATTGATATAATTTAAAAAGGAATTCTCAGTAGCTACGCTTCGAACATAGGCCTTTGTTTTAGATACACTGGTAGGCAGTTGACTTAATATTCAGGTCCAGGGCAGATGCCCTTACGAATTATAATTGCCCTTGGCATTTGTGGCTTCACATTTGCGAATATTGAAGTCGTGCAATTGGAATTCCAGAAGTTCAAGCGAAGGTGCAACACATTACTACCGTAATCTATTCTCCTTGCATTTTGATATTTTTTATCTATTTGTTAATTTATCAATTTATTTGTTTTCCTTTTTAATAAGTGGTATCTCTTCTTTCTATGTTTCCCTTTACCTCCTCTTACTACTTCCTAATGAACACCATAGTCTTTGAAAGCTCGAATTTCAAGTTAATGGCCCCCTCTGGTCTTGTTCCGTATGAACAGATTTCGTCTTCTGAATAATAATAATAATAATAATAATAATAATAATAATAATAATAATAATAATAATAATATAAAAAATCAGGTGTGTACAGGGAACAAAATTTATACACACACACACACATATTATATATATATATATATATATATATATATATATATATATATATATATATATATATATATATATACATATACATATACATATATATATAAACTGTCGTTGTTTTCTATCTATATATATCATATGTAATCTTAAACTTGTATATAGTAAAACTTCAAAATCTGAGCCTTAAAGGAAGTTATAAAAATTAGCATAAAGGGCATCGTATATGTAAAATTAGGCAACTGTTTTGATATTCGTTTTATTTAAAAAAAATGGAGGACGACAGGCTTGTGAAAATAGGAATGATGGGGGAGAGGGGGGGGGGGGCGTGGAGGATGGACAGAGAGCGCTGAACAGATGAATGGAAAGAAGTACTGAAAAGAAAAGTCCTTAATACCCTGGAAGAGCAAAGCGGAACTGAATGGAGGGGCTCGGGAAGGGGTTTGACGAATTATTGATGAGCAGTATGTGAAGTTATATGAAGCAGGTAAAGCCGAACAAGTTCTCTGCACATGGTATCCCTTCTCGATTGCGAGGTTAGAGTATGAATATGGTAGTGAATCTTAGAACAGAACAGACTATAGAATTTAGGCCAATGTCCAAGCGTTGGAACCTGTGGGGGCCATTCAGTGCTGAAAGGGAAATTGAGAGTAAAGGAGGTCTGAAAGGTGTAACAGGAGGAAAACCTCGCAGTTGCACTGCAAAACAATTGTTAGTGTTAGAGAGGTTGAAAAGTCAGATGGGAGAAAATGAATACGAACGGAGGTAGTGTAAAAGGAATGAAAGATGTTGCAGCTAGGGGCCGAAGGGACGTTGCAAAGGCCCGTAAGCAATGCCTACAATGCGCCACGTGAGGTGCATCGATGGCACTAACCCCCTACGGGAGGTAGTGAATCTTAAGCTGTTATTTATTTGCGCCGAACCTTCCTCTTAGGTGAAACGGCTCAATACCCAACGACATACACAACAATGACCTGCTTGGACCACATACGACGTCTACGATCCTTGCAGTGTCACTGAGATAGTGAACACCAATGAAGAGATGGCTTCCTGATTGAAAAACATCATCTGATTCCAAGGCTGCTGTCGCGATAGCCTTCCCCGAGAATGTGAAAGAGCTCTGCAATATATTGGTTTTCAAAGGGCGAGTGGAACCGTGATACCGTTTCTGAGTAACACAAGATAGTCAGTATATCACAGACGAAACGACAGAACACCTTGTATTTGTCTTCTAACAATTTATAGCTTCGACTGGGTGTTACAACGTGTAAGGGTAATCTGAGTTAGAGCTATTTTGAAAATCATGTACGTCAAGAATAAACTTTTTAAAAGGACTGCAGTAAAAACACAGTTAGTTATAAAATTAATTTTAGCAAAATCATTCGCGGTCTGTCACTTTCATTTTCCAAAAAATGCTTTGGCTCTTTGATAAAATCTAGATGTATTGCAGTAACATGCTTAAAATTATCTATTTAAGAGTGCAGTTCACCTTTAATTAATGCTCCATTATTGACACCATCATGACATTTATAACAACAATAACAAACTAATAATATCCATTCAGCTATGTTCAAGTCAAACACAAATTGTTTAAATAAAAACATATCCAGCACATACTTTTACGCATGCGCGAGCGTGGCTTTCAAGATCAGTCTGACATTAAAAGGCATATATACTCACTTGCATTACGACAGTAAGCTCGTAAGAGTATATTCATTTTGGCACCGGCAGAAATTTATGAACGACTCAAGGGCTGGACGTTATCAATATTACGACGGCTAAACATACCAGCGCCACAATGATATCTATTCTATAGTCCATTATTCAGTAATGTGCGCTTGGCAGGCATACAGTAATCTAAATATTACAATTTATGAAGTACGGAGTAAAGGCCGCCGTGTCTCCTAAATTGCATCGGACAGCGCTTGCAAGCAATTAATGACCAAACGGTGAATAATGACGGAAGCCTAAAATGTGAATTTTATTGGGCGCCCGCCATACGGCAACAGCACCAGAAGCGTTATCACATTAGCCGACGTCACATCAAATGACCCCTGACCTGTGGGTCTTTACAAACGGAACTCCCCCCTCCCCTCAGTCCACCCATCCACCCCTCCCTCCCCAAACCCTGTAATACACCCCAGTTCGCCCTTGTCTTTTTCCTCCGGTCGAGTTGGTCAAGGTATACCTACCTACCTACCTACCTACCTACCCCCGTCAGCTCAATATCTTCTCTCCCCCTGCCATTCTTCTTTAAACCCTTCTGCCCCTCAACTCCTTTTCCCCTTCCTCCTCCTCCTCCTCCTCCCTTCCTCTCCGACCTTTCCCTCCACCTCACTCCAACACGAGAGGAAACCCCCCAACCCCCTCCCCAGGCACCAGCACTGGCCACTTCCTGTGGCGAATGGCTTCATCCGTCCAGAACTTCCTCCGTTTTCAGGTTACGGATTATTATACAATGTGCACCTCTGTCCGAGTCATTCATCGTTATGCACTGTAGTTTTCTCGACAGGAGACGGTCATTCATTCTTAACATGGCCCCTGCCTCCAGGTGACGACTGCCTTTTTCGCACAATCTTTGAAAAGAAAAAACATTCTTTTTAAATAGCTGTGACAAAACGAGCGCTGAAAAGCACCGCAATAGTTATTTTCAGTAATGAAAAGCACCGCAATAGTTATTTCCAGTAACCTCCATTTATATTCAATCATCATAACTAGGGTCCTTAATATGTAACTATTTAATCTGCATTTGCTGAATAAAAGAAAAATGAAATTTGTAATTCGAGGAACGTCAGTGAAATATATTAAGAAACGATAACATCAACCTGAGATATTCCAAAACGAAGTAAATATTCCGAGCTAAGTTATTCTTCTTTCCAAGGGCTAAGACCACATTTCAGAAAGAAATTCGGTCTCATCTTCTATACTATTCAGTAGGTTTTATTTATAAATATTTTACAATTATATATATATATATATATATATATATATATAAACAAAATCCACGAAGGAAAGAGAGGCAATGGAGTGCTACTAGGCCTTTCGACTTATAGTCCTTTACTTTATTTATATATTCATCACGTTCCATATTTTCGTAATTCAGTTATACACATATAAAATATATAAGATATATACATATATATGTATAATATATATATATATATAATATATATATATATATATATATATATATATATATATATATATATATATATATATATATATATATATACATGTAACACATTTACAAAAAAATACAAGAAAATTATCACCAAAACTTAGTGAATACTTGAGTATATTTTCAAAATCAAGCCAAAAAACAAATAAGTTTGAAGAAAAACCCCCAACCCTTTCATGCAGCAAAATCCTGAGCATGCCACTAAGTGGCTCAGAGTGAGAGCTCTCACAATTTCCAGCCCTCTCCATTCACCTGTGTTCTTATGTCTCGTCCTTTATCGGTCCACTTCTTTCACCCCCGTTTCCACTGCCTTTCCTTAACTACCGTGTGAATATCTCCCATCCATTTTTTCCCTCCCACAATCCGGCTCCCCCATTCACTTCCCCGCGACCGGAAACCAAGAATGGAGGTTGTCGGAACTTGCTTCGCCTTATTTTCTCGGGGAAATAGATCCCTACGCCTATAATTTCTTTAATTTCTGATAGAATATACCTCATATGAACTTCACTGTATAGATACGACGTCAGACTAACGTCCAAAAGACGAAAAAACGCTAAGGAAATCAAGAAATTCAAGAAAAAGTAACCCGGGTAAATTCGCCACGCGCCATCTTCGGCCCTGGAAGACTTCCGCAGGTAATTTCGGTAATTCTGAGGAAAACGTCACGGGGTCAGCGCTGTGCAGTCCGCTCGTTCGTTCGTTCGCTCGTCCACCCGGGCGCAGGTGATAGTTCTCAACAATACAATTATGCGGTTTATTTAATCTCTCTCTCTCTCTCTCTCTCTCTCTCTCTCTCTCTCTCTCTCTCTCTCTCTCTCTCTCTCTCTCTCTCTCTCTCTCATATTCATACGTTATTCCATCCATATCAACAAACCAAAAACTTATGAAAACAATAAAGTTTTTCATATGACTAATTGTAAATATATCTTTCATCTTTAATTTCCAGTGCCCCAAGTGATGCGTGAATTTTCCTTACAGCAAAGATGCTTCAAATGATCTTAGATCTATTGCTCTGAAAATTACTGATGAATTGTATGTATAAAAACTTGGTAAATAAATCAGCTATTCTTCTTCTGTCTCTTGCAAAGTCGAAACGGTAAAAAAGTCAACGTGTTTCAGTGGCGACAGTTTTTGGACTCTTTTTCTTTATTTTAATTACTAAAGGAAAGTAGTGTGAAGTTTTCTTCGTGGAAAGCAAGTATTGTCCTGCTAACAGCGCTGCCTCATTCTTTCCCGTTTATATATCAAGTCGGATGCAAAGATTTTCATCTCATACTGGAACTTTCTGTTTTTCAAGCAAAGCGAGTTAAATAAAATTGGAAGACTAAGTAAGTACTATTAACTCTCTGTCTTTGTTTATCTCTCTCTCTTTCTCAAAGAAAAGAACAAAAAATCTTGCGTGTGTTTACAATCACGCGCATTAACCCGTTCACGTATGAAGGGTAACCTAAAAAAAAAAAAAAAAAAAAAAAAAAAAAAGAGAGAGAGAGAGAGAGAGAGAGAGAGAGAGAGAGATCATAAGTATATACACGCAAACAATTCACCTTAACAGCTTCTAAATCTTTTGCACAAACCTGCCGTCCTCCTTGTGCTTCACCAATTTTGGGAATCACATTTCCTTTGCTCACATTTGATCCCAACACATATATGAATTGACTGCTTCCATTTTTCCACCTTTCATATTTTAACTTTTACTCTTCTATCCCCGTTTTCCATTTGCCCTTATAACCTTCCTAATACTAATTTCTATTTCTAATTCGCTTTCCTCGCAAACACTTTTGAACTATTACTCATTTATATATATACAGTATATATATGTATATGTATATGTATATATATATATATATATATATATATATATATATATATATATATATATATATATATAAATGCTATAAAATGTTATAGATGCAATACAAGAAAGAGGTACCGTTATTTTTGTTGGTGTTATGAATGCAAAACTTGGTAGAAACAATGAAGGTAAGGAGGATGTAATGGGCAAAGAAGGCACAAGAAAGAATGAAAAGGAAAACGTGTAATTCGTTAGTTTTTGGGCAGCAAAATATCTGGTTTCTTAAGACCTTTTTTTTTCCAACAAAAGAACATCCATAAATTCACTAAGACATCTCACGTATGTCATAGGAACTAAATAGATCGCAACTCGCTTAATCGACAGAGAAAAGGAATACTCGAGAATGCTAGGAGCTGTAGACGAACAGCTGCCTGCAGTGACTGACTCGTCAATGCCGCACTGAAGCTAAGATTAAAAACACCAAACGGAAAGTTCGACAGAGGATCTAGGTTTGGTTCAGTGACGCTTCGTGAAGACGAATATCATATTTGTAGTTCTAGGAACGATAGTCTCGGGAGGAGTGGAAAATCAATCATTACTGGTTCGCCACCAGGGATGTACATCAGTCTGTTAGAAAAGAAGTAGAGGGATATGGGGCAACGTGTCGAAAACCTTGGACACCGGATGATACCTAGGATATAATAAAGAATAGAGACAACATACGTATATGACGATAAATTTCAGGGACGCAAAGTGGAAAGTCCTGGCTAGTATTCAAATCTAGACAGAGTAGGTAGATAGATAGACGAAGAACAAAGAGAGATAAAAAAAATATTTGGACGAAGGGTGACGACGCTGAAAGTCATGTATTTGAGGGTGGGGGGGTACCGGTGTTAGGGTAAACCAAAGAATTATTACTGAAATATCACAGGTGAAAGGAAAAGGAGGAAAATACCGGCCAAAAGGACGGAGAAGTCGATAATAACATCAGCAGACAGACAGACAACGCGGGGTGGAGCATTTTAGTGAGGTCGTGAATAAGAGATATAAGGGGGGATGTTGTTACTAATATATAATAAGCTGACGATGCCCAGAATGTTCTTATGAGTGAATTCACAATTTTAAAAGTATTTTCAATATTAAGAAAAACAGTTTAGGAGATGGACAACACCGAGTTATAGTGGAATCCCGGCAGGGGTGATTTAACCTAAAAATAAAACGACAGCTCAAATACTAAACAGACTGTTCTGCAGAATATGGAAAAATGATATAAAACCTGATGAATGGGAATTAGAAGTCACAGTTAAAGCACCAATGGAAGGTGTCCTGACTGAATGTTGAGCTAGGTCTTAATCGTTGCAATGAAAATATTAAATAAGCTGAAGAGAAAACTGATAAAAAACTTGAGAGATAAACTGGTTGGCACTAGGAAAGGCACAGATCAAATAATTGTGTTGAGGATATACATTATTGTGCAATGGTGTATGGGATTTACCAATACCCTTCCGTTGGCTTTTCCTAGCCACTAAAAGCCATTTGACAGCGTTCACTTACCAATATTGTGAAAGGTCTTGCGTCACAATGGCATTCCCTATAAATACGTACAGCTAATTGAAACTACCCATTGACGAAGTAACATATGAAATTAATGTTTATGGGGTCTTGTCAAGACTGAATTTTAAGTTAACAGTAGGGTGCTGCAAGGGGATATTGTTTCACCTTTGCTGTTTGCCCATCTTACAGATTTTATAAGAAAAAAAGTTGTCGGGGATGGATGACAAAGTTTACTCTGGAGTAACGATAGAAACTTGATAGCCTTAGAACTAGCAGGCGATGCTGTAATAAGCTAAATAGCAAAATATCTACAAAGCTTGACTAATACAGCGCATAATAAATCTAGAGAGATGGGAGGAAAAATAACTCTAAGAAAAACAGAGGTAATGAGGATAGAGTAAGCACAAAAAGGGATGAAACACCATTAAATGAAGAATGGATAGACTGAAATTGCATACTGAAGTAAAATTAGATGTACAGTACGTCTAGTG
>JANJGK010000033.1:2601541-2616541 GCA_039081455.1 Macrobrachium rosenbergii | reverse complement strand
AGAAGCTTTTAAAAGGGATAACACTAGACAGAGACACAGATGGGCAAGCTTGAATTATACATAACTGAGTGAGGGAAAGAAAAAAACTGGGCAAAAAAGTACTTCCAAAAGGCACCACTGACAATGCTACTGGACGTGGCATTGTCATGGATGCGCATAGGTAATAATAAAACTGGTTCCAGGCTGGAGTCCTGGGGAACGCCGACCGAGATCAAGTGGGTTGATAAGTTCAGATTTAAAACCATTTAAATTCTCCCAACTCGCGGAGTGAAGTGTGAAAATTAAGAGAGCTCGTACCAGTCTCCTTACTTGACAAAACCGGGCGTTAATATTAAGACCATTGTAGGACTTCAAAAAACGTCTCGGTAATGCTTATTAAATAGAACGAGACACAGAGCTGCCGATCTCGAGAACGACTTGGTGACACGGCCTGATGATGTTTACAATCTCCTCGGGGACGACGTGGCATCGGTATCTATCTCGGGAGTAAATAATACCAACCTCTCAGCTTCCTCATCACAATGAGCATCTTATGAGGGCGACTCCTCATATAAACTCCTTTTGTTGATTTTATAATAGATCGCCGAAGAGATACCAGGAGAGATAACATCGCTGGCTCCGCTTGGTCCTGTGTTACTTCCCAGAAAACATCGCTACTTGTTGTCTTTGCCTGCGGATCAGCGTCGTAATATTTTGACGATCGAATTGCCGATAAGGGAAAGGACAGATGGATGGGTTCAATTCCCGCATTCCGAAATCGGGGTTCTGTTCGTGCAAGAAGGAGACGGGATATCGCCGCACACACACTACAGCATCCACAAGGTCGTGAGCGTACCAGAGTTCTTATTGTGTGGAATTACAAGAAGTAAAATAATTTACTAAAAATTGACACAGCACGTAGTTTTGTTGCAAGACTAAAGTTTCCAGTGATTTCATTTCCCGAAACATTAAGTAAAAGAAAAAACGAAAAGAGGCAACAAGTTTTACTATCGGTCAATTATTTTATTTGCATTACCATAAATACGGCACCCGAGCCGTATTCAAGCAGAAGTATACAAACAGACGTGTATTAATACGATTCACTTTGTTTTGTTTTTCCCAAAATTTTTTTCTGATTTTTTATGATAATATTTCGGAGGTTTATTTATCTTTTCAGTATCCAAAGTCATTACAATTTTGTCTCTTAGAGTTTTTATAAAGAAAAGCAATATCATGGTCTACCAGGACTCCATTCTTCTGCAAAATTTCCTTCACTCTCTCTCTCTCTCTCTCTCTCTCTCTCTCTCTCTCTCTCTCTCTATATATATATATATATATATATATATATATATATATATATATATATATGTATATATATATATATATATATATATATATATATATATATATATATATATATATATATATATGTAAAGCAAAACGGATTACGGCCTAAGTATATGAAAATCTCGGCAAATGAATGTTTTGGCAGCTTCTCCGACTACCTATTGTTTCCCAGTCTCAGCAAAGTGGCCCATTTGCACTCGACATTTAAACTTAACAATATGGTGAATATCTGACGCACTAAAAGAGAAACGCTGATTATACATACATACATATATGTGTCGTGACACAAATATATATATATATATATATATATATATATATATATATATATATATATATATATATATATATATATATGTGTGTGTATATATATAAATATATATATATATGTATATATATATAAATATATATTCACTAATATATATTTATATATTATATATATATATATATGTGTGTGTGTATATAATTTATTACCTGCCCCCTTGTGCAAAAAACCTAATTGTTGTGTAGTAAATATAAATCCTATGGATGAACCATATTAATCAGAAACGGTTGATAAATTATTATAATTATCATAATACAAATCAATTTACAAGTTTCGCAGCTACCAACTACCTGAATACTCTAATATATATATATATATATATATATATATATATATATATATATATATATATATATATATATATATATATGTATATGTGTGTGTGTGTGTGTGTGTGTGTGTGTGTACAGTATATGTGTATGTAGCTCATTGGTTTCACCTTCCATGTACGCAGCAAGAAACTAAAGTTTACTTCCCCTATGGAAAACGACGTAGATCCGATTCCTAAAAAATCCTGTCTACCCGAGCAGTAAATTATGTAACAAGAAATTATTCAGCCGTAATGGGTCCCCGCCAGCGCAAAAAAGATTAAGGCTTTAGAAACGTATGTATGTATGTATATATATATATATATATATATATATATATATATATATATATATATATATATATATATATATATTTATATACATATGTATGTGTGTGCGTGTATGAATTTATATATGAACGCATGTATAAAAACGTCGTCAGTAATTTCGCTCAAACCTAAACGCATTCAGGCAATGAACCTGACCATCGCGCCCTTCCCTTATCTTCCACAACCATGCCACCCGAGCCAAATTAAACAAAGGAGAAACATGTCTGTAGTCCGTGTAATACAAAGGCACTTACAATGCCGCGTGCAGCTAAATAACGCCATCAAATACCAATAAACCGGGGCATAAGAACAAGACTTTATTATAAAAGAGAGAGAACAACTTAAGGACAATGACCACCTACTAATAAGAAAAATAGATGATAACACAAGATAAGATGAAATTACATTACAAATGAAGCACTGCCTTTTCAGGAAAGACGACCCATAAATAAAGGCAAACTGTTACTCCAAGATCATTGCAATAAGGGTCGGCTTCAGTTACAAGACGAAAATTAATTAAATATATATTTCAGAACAACATCAAGGTCTATATTCTGGCCACACTAGATTAAAGCGCCAGATCCCAATGGAAGGTTGTAAGCGAACCAAAAGCAAACAATAGTTTTAAAAGAAATTTATGACAGTCATTTCGCCAAATTTGATAAATTGATAATAATCCCCAAGGATGGCAGTCCATTACTACAGAGCATATTTCTAAGAACGAAAAAAAATATCCTTTCATTCTTTTATATATTCATTTATCACAATTATTAAGTCTTTATCATTACAACAGTTGCTGATTTAAGATTGGTGAGTTAAGATAAAAAAGGGAGTATGCGTCCACTTTTCAACATCACCGGTGCATCAGCTTCGGAATTTAGGAACAAATTTAAATTATATTCTCTTACATTCACTGAAAGATATCAAAATATATCGCTGTGTTGTTTGAGCTGCATGTGGAAGTCTTATAGTTATCAAAAACTCACCTCATATACGAAGTTATTTATATAGCTGACACGATTATTGCAATACTTTCAGTGTTTTGTTTTTTCTTGAGAGGATTATAAGTCATACGTTTATGCAGCAGCTTAAATATACTCTGCAAAGAACACCAAGATGCACGGATGCCTGCTTTAAAAAATTACAGCGTTAAATTCAGATCACGGGTGGCATTTTTTAAAGAAATGTAAGTTGCCCTATATTAAACAGGATCAACGTCCCTTAACGTTAGTTACAAACTTTATGCAAAGTAGGGGGGTGAAACATCAGAGACAGATAGACAGATAAACATACACAGAGAGATAGGCAGATAGACAGAGATATCAGATATATAATAGACTGATAGATTTCATACTTGGAAAGAAGCAAAAAGGAATTGAGAATGTAACTCTTCAATTATTCTTCATACCCGCAAGTTTTAAATAATTACTACTCATGCTGGGAGCAAGGCAGCAGTGTAATGCAAGGCACGGTACTGGAAAGATCTAGTTTAGCGTGGAGGACAAGACATGTCACGTCAATTATTTTTTTTTTTCAAAACTATCATTATACTTTTGTAAACACTGAATGAAAACAGTATTGAAAAAACTGTCAGCACAAAATCACAGCAACTGTTTTTTTCACAGAAAAATCTATATAACTTTTACAATAGCCAATGTTCGGTAGTTGTATCTGCCATATTATAATACAAACATATACATACATACATACGTATATATATACACATATATATACAGTATATATATATACTATTTTTAAACGACAGGTAAATAAGATCCTTAGACACACCAAGAACACAAATACGCATATATATATATATATATATATATATATATATATATATATATATATATATATATATATATATATATATATATATATATATTCCATTTAATCTTGTGGAGACAAATATTAACAAATAAACTTTTTCTTTGGATAGCAATCTGGTCAATTCGAACTGAATAAAAATATCACATGGAACATATAAAAAAAATATACATAAGCACACTAGCATCCAGCTTCTATTCACAAAGAATCAACGAGAGATAAGGAGGTATACTTTCACAAAGAACTCAGGTGCCACATAATTTCAACGTGGATACAATAACCATCAATTAAAGAGAGATTCCCAAGGTTTTACGAGATCACTCGATAAAAACCAGACTAAGACAGCTTAGGGGAAGAAGAAGAAGAAAAAAAAGACTTTTCAAAATAGCTCTAGACGCGATGCAGCTATACAAACAACTTATAAATAAAGAAATGTGTAAAAAAATAACCTTAATCTCTCGTAACGCAATAAAGACTTTCTAAAAACAAACAAAACGGGAAAAGCTTGACGAGCCACTTTGCATATCGCGATCTGAAGCTTGAATGACAGTTAATCAGCGGGTCAAGAGTCAAAATAACCTTCCGAATGATTTAAAGGTCGGAAGGCAAAATGTCACTGGCCAACAAAGGAGACCCAGAAAGGTCAAAGGTCCCTCTGATCAAGTGGTCAACGACAACGACCGAATGAAAACGCTGCAGAGGCTAATTCTCTTTCGAAAGGACCTCCCTTCTTTTACGTTCGTTTCTCATTTCTCCATCTTTTATTATCCATTTCTCGTGCCCTCTAAATGTGCTATTGTTCCGATGAGAACAGAGAGCTCTGCTTCGAGATTTACTGTTAGTGAGACAATTTCAATTAATCCAGGATCGCTAATGGATATATTAATATACGCATTTAGATGCATAATATTACCATGTCTATACAGTATATACACACACACACACACACACACATATATATATATATATATATATATATATATATATAGATAGAGATATTGTATATATATATATATATATATATATATATATATATATATATATATATATATAGAGAGAGAGAGAGAGAGAGAGAGAGAGAGAGAGAGAGAGAGAGAGAGAGAGAGAGAGAGAGAGAGAGAGAAAGAGAAATTTTACATTTAGTATTTTACTTTACCTTCACCCAATCTTCAAGTCACTGGTGTCTTTCCTATCACGAAACTGTAAAACGTAAATACCTCTCAACACGTGTTAATGTCATAACTGCACATGCTTGTAAGTAAAGAATATGCAGTAATTCAAACACCCAATAAATCAATCGACAAAACACTGATTCTTCTTTCAAATAAACAGAAGAACTTTTCCACTCCGTATCTTCTTTTGTCACCTGATTTCATCATCTAAATTCAGTTTCCTTGAGATTATTAGATTAATACATTCCACTAAGTACAGCATCTACTTACTCCGTCAAACTTATTTGTCAGGACTGGACGCCTTACTAAAAATGTTATCCCATCGATGCTGATCCTTAAATTATATCAAATTTGACTTTTTCTTTCAGTACATCTAAGTATGGATAATTTTCTTATATACTTTGGATTACCAAATTTCCAGTACATTCCGTTCCCTTACAAATATCTCCTTCCATTTTGCGATGAAAACCTTGATCTTTTCATAGCCAGACCTTTGATCAGCAATCATACATGTCCCTCTACCCTTCTATTTTGTTTCACTACGCTTCTTGTGTCTTTCTTTCTAAATCAGTCTCCCTTCTACTACGACCATGGTAAATTATATATATAATAATATATAATATATATATATATATATATATATATATATATATATATATATATATATATATATGTATGAGTACATATATATACACACAATGTATGTATGCATGAATATATACATACATACGTAAATAATTTTTTCACCATATGCCCAAGAGAGCGAGAGAGAGGGAGGAAAACCCTACATTAAGTTTATTGGAGTACTGTACTGTTATTTCTCAAGCTAGTAAAAGTAGAAAGTCACTCGTGATGCTCCATCAGCGATCTTACACTTGAGCAATAATCAGGGTATTTGATATCCACCAACGTTGCCTCGTAAAACTTGCAAGAAATTCAGAATTCCCATTTATTCTTTGTTATTTAAAAAACAAATATATATATATATATATATATATATATATATATATATATATATATATATATATATATATATATATATATATATATATATATATATATATATATACCACCGGGAGATCAAAAGTTGAAACGTTTCCAATTTTTTTTTTTTTTATTCTTTTTAATAATGAAGGCCCAGATCTCTCTTCCCGTAATCCCGCGAAACCAAAAATGTCAGAGAGGCGAACATTTTTCATATTTCATCGTTCTTATCGTCGGGGAATATCGGGGGTACGAGAGCCATTTATTCGCTCAGAACGGCGAATAATAGACCGGTATCGACCCTGCCATCTTTTCTGAAAAGGCCGTGCTCAAGATTTGCTCAGTCGAATACAACAACAAAAAATTCATCTTTTTTTTTTTTTTTTGTTCCTCCCCAGGAAATAACTTCCAGTGGATGCAACGATAAATATCTTTCGGCACAACGTCTCCCTCTGAGAATATTTAGCTAATGCTATCTTATTTCATTATGCAAACAACTGTTTTCAAAAGGCATCATAAGAGACTGGGCTGGGGATGATTCACTTTCTGAAATATCACGACGAATGGCGGCTGGCTCAGGACCGTTCCAGTCTGGAATATCTGGGAGGCAGTCGTTTCATATCTAAATGAGCCTTACAAGTATTCATGTAAACAAAACATACACAAGTGATATCTTTCTATCTATAATACACACTTAAACACACACACACACTTAAACACTCACACACACGCACGCACATGGTAACGCTGTTTTCTGCTTAGTAATGATGACGTTGCGTGAACCGAACAACTATTAAACGAAAAACTCTATCTGTCTTTTTAAAAATGCGAAAAAAATATTGCACGGTTATGTTTAAGGCATTTCTAATTCAAATGAAATTTCGTTAGACATCCAAAAGATCGGTAATACTGGTAATCAGAAATTACAAAGCGAAAAATCATCACTTCAGGAGGGGATAACACAAAGAAGCTCGTTTCCATGACAGATAAACTTCGTTTATTTCAACAGCGATTTTATTTTTCATGAAACCGAGGTCTATATGTTGACTAATAATCCAGCTTTGTGCCGGGGAATTGCTCATTACTTCGGTGTTTTTAGAGCAGTCAGAATATACGGTTATGGAGCATGCCAAAAGACAGTGATTTTGTGCAGAAAAATAAAAAAAGGAAAAGAATAATTAAGACGTTTACATACAGACATACGTACACACGGACACAGACACGCACAATGTATGTATATATATACAGTATATATATATATATATATATATATATATATATATATATATATATATATATATATATATATATGTATGTATGTATATATATATGTATGTATATATACTGCATATATGTCTGTGTGTGTGCATGTTTATACATACTGAATATTAAGCAAAAATTGGAGCGGTTGCAGAGTAGGGAGACTGGGTTAGGCGCGAGAAATCAAACGTGAAAATTGGCCAAACGTAACCTTTCCTAGAATGATGTATCTGACCTAACCAGACCTTACCTTCCTAACCTGATTTCGGGCGCCGAGTCCTGACCTTGCCGTGGGATGGCGGGGAGAACTGAACTCCACCAAGTAACCTAACCTAGAATGGAGCGTCGTGCCCTGACATAACGAGACAGTGCCATTTAACCTGACTTGGGGCGCCGTGCCCTGACATGGGCGGGGGGGGGGAGGGAGGGGGGGGGGCTTCGTTCTCCTTGGAGCCCCCAAGTAACACTGAATATCAGATAAAGATCGGCGGGACTAAATTTAGGAGGCAAAATTACTGATGCGTAACCCTATCTCCCTATTCCGCATGCTCCAAAAATTTAATTCGTATTTTAGAACAAAACCAATACATGAAGTTAAAATAACTCATTAATAAAGATGACAACAAATAAATGACTGAAGAGCATAACACAACTAAAAGGAAAGTGGGCTTCAGTGCACCCACAGGCAAAGGATGTCAAACCCCAAGATCATGAAAGGCCCTGTTACAAAGGTCACGACACTGGCCCAGATCTGAAAATACTGAAAAAAAAAACAAAAAGAATTAACGGCTGTGAGAGATGAAGACTCCAGTCAAAATGAATAAGAGTACCCACAATAAACCACCAAAATCAGGAACAGCTACTTTTTAGCAAATCCCTTAGTCCCGCCACGATTTCCCAAGGAGCGCTCCTCAGTTGCTCCGACGATAGTATCCCCGTATGAATGACGGAACAATACGCTTCGTTACTATATAGACTTCAGTCACCAGGGTGCGATGGGACAACTCGATAGGATACTGCCTTCTGTCATTTGCAGCATTTAGGGGCTGGCCCCTGACACTTTCTGATCTCTTGATAAGTGAATCTTTTTTTTATGCCATTACAATAGGTTTTGCTTTCTGACTTCAAATTTGGATATCCTCTTATTAATCAGTCTGTTACTTTTTCCATTATTACTTTTTATTAGTTTTCTGTAATAGAAAACTATTGTGCCGGCTTTGTCTGCCGTCCGCACTTAGATCTTAAAACTACTGAGGCTAGAGGGCTGCAAATTGGTGTATTGATCATCAACCCTCCAATCATCAAACATACCAAATTGCAGCCCTCTAGCCTCTGTAATTTTGATTTTACTTAAGGTTAAAGCTAGCCATAACCGTGCGTCTGGCAACGATACAGGACAGGCCACCACCGGGCCGTGGTTAAAGTTTCATGGGCCGCGCCTCATACAGCATTATACCGAGACCACCGAAAGAGATCTATTTTCGGTGGCCCTACTTATACGCTGTACAGAAAACTCGATTGCGCCGAAGAAACTTCGACACATTTTTTACTTGTTTTTACAACTGCTACTCGTCAGATCTTCGGGAAGCTTTAGTTTTGCTAGAAGACAAAAAGTTTAGTTACTTAACTAGACATTTTTCTTCTTTATTAAATTAATGTATTTTGACTAGAAACTTTATTTTTCTCCAGATCAACCATATTTTCTTTTCCAACGAAAACCCTTCTATCCAGTTACTGCTATATATTTCACACGACACTATCTTACTTTTTACACGAAATGGGCTACTTTTTCCATTTACCGCTTTATCTTGCTTTTGATGATCATCTTTGGATTAGCAAATTCTTCTTCTTTTTTTGCATATCCGTATTTTCAATTTTCTCCTCAACATTTTTTACTCAAAACATTCAAGCGCTAATTTCATCTCTGCTACTAATCAAGAGTATTTTGAAATTCGCAATATTATACTTCAATTTGGTCATTTCCATTATGCGTTCTTTCTTTACTCAAAATATGATCATTTTTTCCTTTCACTGTTTTCATTTTGGTATTTTGAACACAATGAAAAAAACCATTAATCATTTTCTTCCTGTTACTATTTTTTATTTTGCTATCTTGAACACAGGGAAAAAACCATTAATCATTTTCTTCCTTTCACTATTTTTCATTTTGCTATTTTGAACACACACACACACATACACACAAAACACTTCTCAACGAAGATTGCACGCAGTTCCTTCTCAGATTCCCTAATTTTGGTCACTACATCATCGTAGCTTTAAGCTATAAAGTTATTTCTGCTTTGTTACATGCCACATGGGTTGGACGAGGGATAAATACACTTCAGCGCTGGCTGCTTCGTGAAAGATCACCAGAGGTTCCCGGTCTCCTTGGGTTGACTTAAAACACTTGGGGCGCAGCCGATAACACAGTGGAAATTATATGTTTTACGGACAAGCGCTCAAACGAAAATAATACACACACACGCATACATACATTATGTATATGTATATATATGTATAAGTATATGTACGTATATGTGTGTGTATATATATATATACATAGTGTGTGCGTTGTAATTCCTTGACTGCCATCCACCATTGGACTTTCGAGTACCCAACTACTTTTTTTCCGGGAAAGACATACATTTCACATCCGCGTCGGGTATGCAAAACTTTGCTACAATGTCAAAAAGAATTATTTGTTGCTTTTACATGAAAGCAAACATGCGTTCATTCTATAGAATATTATCACCTATTCAAGTATGACAAAAGCCAAGTCTACTTAATTACAGTAATCGTATGACTGTCATCAAAGTATGCAAACACGAATATATATAATATATATATATGTGTGTGTATGTGTGTATACATACATACATACACACATATAGAGTATATATATGTATATATACTACATATATAAATATATAATATATATATATATTTATATATATAAAATATATATAGGTATATTACACTTATTTCATTCCCGATGGGTCTTCATAGAAAAAAATTCCTCTCCACTAATAAAAATTGACAAATAAATACTTGAGAAAATATGAAATTTATCCAAAGGTCCCGGAAAAACCCATAAGCGAATCCCCAACCGCATAGAGCACAGAGCACAAAACGAACGAAATTCTCAAATTGAGGGAAAATTGTGCATTTCTGCAGACTGCTTCACCTTTTTCTGCGTCGACCTCACGAAGTAATCCAAGAAATTGCTACTAAAACTGAACAAAGATCGTGGGAACTCCTAACCAAAAATTCCCATAGGATCTTGTTCCATGCCAGCCCTGGAAAAGCAACCGAACTTTGGAAAGATTATGAGGGTTTCCAGCAGAGCTTCGGCGACCTTTCACAATTCGCTGACTGTTATCGCAAAGAACCATATTTACTGGGGAAACATAATGAAAGCTGCTCAAGTCTACAAAATCTTGAGGTGGAAGTTGAAGGAGTAGGACTGAATGGCAAAAATACCAATCTGTTCTTCAAACATCTTAGCCAATCAGAGAAATAAAAGCGACGCCTGAGCGATAACGTTCCGAAACGATCGCTCAATTTAAGGACCGGAAGCTCCCGTAAAGCCTGGCTAACCCATCCGGACAAGTTAAAAAGAAGAAAAAAGAAAAAAGAGCAGAAGCAACAAACTTTCGACTTTGTGGGCGGGGTCAAGGGAAACTGTCATGAGTGGTAGATGGCGAGTCAAAAGTTGAGATCCTCAATTGTTGTTTATTCGTGCATGGTACGTGGGGGGCCACCTTGGTACCCCCTTACACATCACCCGCCACTGACGCCCACTTCTTTACAATTCCCTCTCCCCCACTCAGCTTTTTGCTTGCCGACACCATTTTTGCATGCACGATTTCACTCACCGTCTGTAAGTCTGGCTTTTAAAAAATGAATGGGAATTACTGATGAGAGATAATACAAAATCAAGACTTTTTCTTAAAATCCCTGTTTATTATTCACGTGCCAAGACGACAGCATTCGAGCTTTCAAGACAAAATATCTTCCTGGTGTACTCCAGTTCATTAATTAAATAATATAAAACAGAGGAAGGAAGGAGGCACGAAGGGTGAAAGGAAGGAACAGGGCGGGAAGGAGAGGGTTGAGGGAACCGGGGAGGAGGAGGAGGAGGTGTTGTAGGGAGAGTTGAGGAAGGCCTTCCGGCGTCGGCAGCAGCGGTGGCAGGCGCTCACTTCTGGAGGGAAGGAAGCGGGCGGTCAAGGCTTTACGGAAAGTTGGAAACCCGGCGACCTGTAGCGCGGGGCGTGGGAACCCCCGTCCAATTACGAGGCCTGAAATCTGGGAACGTGCACACCGAGGGTCACTTGCAATACCGCACGATGACCGCAGTTTCATGGCCTTAGGGCGAGGCAGCGAGGCGAGAGGGAAAACACCAAGGCAAAAGCACTACCGCAAAGTTGATGAACTTGGATCTTCCACCCAAAAACTAAGGTCGGACAATACTGACCCGCGCCCCCGTAAACCACCAAAACTCAATACATCCCGACTTTCTGCCAGACGAGCGTGCACTGGGGAAAGGTGAAAATCACTCCTCAGAGGAACCACAAAAAAAAAAAAAAAAAAAAAAAAAAAAAAAAAAAAAAAACTCAATTTACGAGAATGAGCTCGCAAACTCAATTTCTGCGTAATAATCTTAATTGAAAAAGGTTATTATAAAACGAGGTATGTACAAAAGTAACCTTTCGCAAATATAGATAAGGAAATAAGAAAAATTTAACGTAAAGGAAAACACATTTAATATAATATATCTTAAATTTTTCCTGCTAATTTTACATTTTTTAAGTAAACTGTCGTTAGAAAATATATTTCTAGATTCATGTAGCATAATTACTAATGGCATTTCAATTCGGTTGAAAACAGAGTCGCATCTAGCATAAGGAACAATCAAACACAATGGCAGCAGATCTTTGCGAAGGGAAACTGACTACGTTTGTCGTTACTCGTATTGACATAGTCTGTTATTCAATAAGCAAACTGCAAATATGAAAAAATATGCAGAAATATTGGTGGGTTCTCTTTAAGCACTAAATCACTTCTGCGTAACAGCCAGTCTAGAAAGGATAGGCCAAAATCTTTTTCCATATCCATAGTAAATTTGATCAGAGACACCAGTTCATTTAATATATCAAAGAAGGAGCTTACATTTTTTTTCCAGGTCATATACAAATGTCGTTAATGTAAATAATCAATAACACATTTCCTGGAATAATATTGCTTGGTATACTGCTCATTAAAAAAATACCAGCTTTAGGCTATACATAAAAGTAAAAACTGGTTTTAGTGTATACAGAAAACCCACAAATGTTTCAGCAAATGCGCATTTGTAACTGAGCCAAAAACAATGAAGTCTGGCATTAATTCAATGTTGCTAAGAGCATACGAGTAACCCTGAATCTATTTATATGGAAATTCATGTAATATGGAATAATTTAAGCTAGAAATTAAAATATCCTGATATTGGATTACACAATACAATGGGAAAATCTAAAAAGATTGTTGTTGGGAATAACAAGAGAGGAAAATGAACCACAAAAACTTAGATGCAATAACATACAGCAATCTTTTAAAAAATAACCCCCATCGGCTTAATTACTTGAAGCCCTGATGCTGAAAACTTAAAACTCTCCTGATAATAACAAAGGCTGTGCATTGGAGATGTTGCATTTAAGAGAAATAACAGTGAAAATAAAAAAAAAATTAAAAACTCTCCTGACAATACCAAAGGATGTGTACTGTCGAAGTTGCACTCAAAAAAAATAATAGTGAAAATAAAAAAAAGAAAATTTAAAAGCTCTCTTGACAATACCGAAGGATGTGTATTGTTGAGTTGTATTCAAGAAAAATAATAGTGAAAATTAAAAAAAAACATTTAAACTCTCCTGACACTACAAAAGGATGTGTATTGTTCAGTTGCGTTCAGGAAAAATAAGTGAAAATAAAAAAAAAAATTAAAAACTCTCCTGACAATACCAAAGGATGTGTATTGTTGAGTTGCATTCAAGAAAAACAGTAGTGAAAATTAAAATAAATTAAAAACTCTCCTGACATTACCAAAGGATGTGTATTGTTCAGTTGCATTCGAGAAAAATAATAGTGTAAATAAATAAAAATTTAAAAACTCTCCTGACAATAACGAAGGATGTGTATTGTTGAGTTGCATTCAAGAAAAAAATAGTGAAAATTAAAAAAATAAAAACTCTCCTGACTATACCAAAGGACGTGTATTGTTGAGTTGCATTCAAGAAAAATAACAGTGAAAATGAAAAACAAATTAAAAATTCTCTTGACAACACCAAAGGATATGTATTGTTCAGCTGCATTCACGAAAAATAATAGTGAAAATGAAAAAAAGAAAATAAAAAACTCTCCTGACAATACCAAAGGATGTGTATTGTTGAGTTGCATTCAAGAGAAATAATAGTGAAAATAAAAAAAAAAAACAAAAAAAGTCTCCTGACAATACCAAAGGATGTGTATTGTTGAGTTGCATTCAAGAGAAATAGTGAAAATTAAAAAAAAATTAAAACTCTCTCCTGACAATACCTAAGGATGTGTATTGTTGAAGTTGCACGTGAGAAAAATAATATTGAAAGTGAAAGAAAAAATATTTTTAAACTCTCCTGACAATACCAAAGGATGAGTAAGGTAGATGTTGCATAAAAGAATAAAAGTAAAAATAGAAAAAAAACACTAAAAACTCTCCTGATAATAACAAAGGATGTGTATTGTAGATGTTGCATTGAAGAAAAATAATAGTGAAAATAAAAAACATCAAAACCTCTCCTGTATGGTATTGTAGATATTGCATTTAAGAAAAATAATAGAGAAAATAAAAAAAAAATCAAAATCTCTCCTGACAATACCATAGGATTTGTATTGTAGATGTTACATTTAAGAAAAATAATAGAGAAAATAAAAAATTCAAAAACTCTCCTGAAAATACCAAAGGATGTGTATTGTAGATGTTGCATTTAAGAAAAATAATACAGAAAATGAAAAAAATTCAAAAATTCTCCTGATAATACCAAAGGATGTGTATTGTAGATGTTGCATTTAAGAAAAATAATACAGAAAATGAAAAAAATTCAAAAATTCTCCTGATAATACCAAAGGATGTGTATTGTAGATGTTGCATTTAAGAAAAATAATACAGAAAATGAAAAAAATTCAAAAATTCTCCTGATAATACCAAAGGATGTGTATTGTAGATGTTGCATTTAAGAAAAATAATAGAGAAAAAAAAATTCAAAAACTCTCCTGACAATGCCAAAGGATATGTATTGTAGATGTTACATTTAAGAAAAATAATAGAGAAAATAAAAAAATTCAAAAACTCTACTGACAATACCAAAGGATGTGTAATGTAGATGTTGCAATAAAGAATATGAGTAAAAATAGAAAAACCTATTAAAAACTCTCCTGATAATAACAAAGGGTGT
>JANJGK010000033.1:2591541-2599041 GCA_039081455.1 Macrobrachium rosenbergii | reverse complement strand
CGGAATAGAGCCTCCATAACACATACAAACATACACCCACACACACACACACACACACACACACACACACACACATATATTTATATATATATATATATATATATATATATATATATATATATATATATACAGTATATATTATATAAAACACTTGCTGACTACCAGGTGTAGCTAAAATTACCATGATTTTCTGTAACAGAGGTCAAACCTCTGTTTACCTTCCACCTTGACCTCTGCACACTGACACTGTTCCGCGAGACAAATATGAAGTTTCTATTTAATTCAGTAAAAAGTTATGAATAAAGGTATATTCTTATTGGCCATTTTGACTTGTAAGTTTGACCTCGACCTTCATCTCATTTCCTTTACTGGAAAATTCACCGTTTTAATCTCTAATTAAGAGCTTAAACCTGAACATCACTCTGCACATCGACTTCATCTGTGTATTATACTTGCCAAATATGAACCTCTACCTTTAATGCCTCGAAAGTTATAGCTTGGGCTAAATTTATATTTGACCTTTGAATATGGCTTTGACCTCGACTGCAATTTGCTCACTGAAATCAATAACACAAAATGTTTATGCCGTATTATTCAAAAGTTTTGTTCAAATTTAAATTCTAATTTGACCTTTGACCCCTAAGTATGACCTCGGACTTGCCCTAGACCAAATACTGTACATCAGGACCATTTGTGAATTATGCATGCCAAATATGGCGTCTCAACCTCGTAGGATTCACTTGATATAGCCAAGTTTAAACTGTTATCTGACCTTTGACAGCTCAGCAGTTATGCATGCATTTAGTTCTTGAGCTAATTCTACATATCAGCTTAATTACTGAGGTGTGTTTGTTAAACTTAGTCTCTACTTTGTATACATCATTAGTGAATTATAAACAGTAATTATGAAATATAGATCTCACATAATTTAGCTTAATACTCGAGGCAAAACTCATATCCCTTCTACCTACTGACCTTCAGCCTATGCGGTACACAGGCATTCTTGGCGGATTTTGGAATGCAAAATTCGACGTGTCCATCTCTTTTACTTTAAAAGTCATGTCCCAGGTTAAATTCTGATTTTACCTTTCACCTCTTACTAGGGTCTTGACCTTAACCACCTCTGTCCATCGTCTCCATTAGTTGATTATGAATGCCAATATGGAGTGTCCATTGGGCATAATTCGAAAGATTTTACCTATGTCACATTCCTATTTAACCTTCGACCTCTAAATAAGACCCTGATCTCACCATACATATTGACTTTATTAGCAGATCGAGCACGGCCAACATAACATCTGTTGGCAAGGTTAAAATCCTTTTTGACCTTTGTTCACTAATTATGATTCTGACGTTGCTCTTGTCCTCAGTGTACAACTGACTTCATTACTGGATTGTGCAGGTCAAACATAAACTCACAGTCCTGTATATTTTCAAAGTTGTGGCCAAGTTTAAATTCCTATGTGACCTATGAGCACTAAGTGTGATGTTGACTTTGACCTTTGGCCTCACTACATAATTTGCTTATAAGTAGATTATACAGGCATTATATGAAGTCACTGCTAAGTAAAGTTACAAAATTATGGCCAAGTTTAAATTACTTGACGTCTGAGCTTGAAATGAGGCTCTGGACTTGACCTCACCCTTAATTTGCTGGCTACCGTTATTAATAGACTACACACGCCAAATATGAAGTTCAAAAGTTGTAGTCAAAGAAATTTTCATACATGCCTTTTGACCTCTTAGTTTGGCCTTGGTTTTGTTCTAGATCTTCCAGTAATGCAACGCTAAAAATTCCCAGAGAAAAAGAATTGCACAATAAGAACCAATTTGGAACTGCATCGGTACAGCCTTTTTGTAAGGGCAGAGAAGAGATATTCACAAAGACCTTAGCAATTATATGTGTATGTGTATCTATATATATATATATATATATATATATATATATATATATATATATATATATATATATATATACATACATACATATACATATATTATATATACATACACACACATATATATATACATACATACATGCATACATACACACACACACACACACACACACACACACACACACACACACATATATATATATATATATATATATATATATATATATATATATATATATATATATATATATATATATATATATCGCCATCAAATAACTTCTTCAATTTCGTTACATGAACAAAATACTTTGAAATAGGAATAGGAAAACAAATTACGAATGATCGATGTTCTCTGGGCGTTCAAAACACGGACACGAGTGGTCATAAAAAATTGCAAGTGGGTCTTGGTTCTTCACTGTTGAGATTTATTTTCTGTTTCCCATCATTTTGCATTAACCCTTGTTCACTTCCAAACGTCTGGTCTTATTTTTTTAAGCTATGCCGAGTATTCAGAGAACATTCTAAGAAAAGCTCATTTATTCGTTGAATATAAATGTTAAGAAACTTTATTAAAACCCTTAAATGACTGTTCATGATTTAAATCTCAGGTCTACTGAGAGTCTACTTAAAAATTTTAAGTCCAAAACTTTGATTGAACTCCCAAAGTACCATAATTCAAATTTTCATTAAAATCGTTTTTATAACTATACTTTACAATACATAGCAATTTGCTATCAAAAAATTTACAAACACGCACACACACGTATATATATATATATATATATATATATATATATATATATATATATATATATATATATATATATGTATATATTTATATATTTATATACATGTGTATACGCACGTTTATATATGTATATCTATCTATCTATCTGTTTATATATATATATATATATATATATATATATATATATATATATATATATATATATATATATATATATATATATATATATATATAAACCGTTTATGTCAATTTAGAATTTAGTCCAGAAGACGCCGCCTAAAGGCAATGAAACGGTCGGTCGACTATAAAAAATTAAATGGAAAGAAACGCGAGTAATTTTTTTCCTGAGAAGCTTACCTGAAGAGAAAAATAAGTATAGACTAGGTCAAAGTCTAAGTGAAAAGATAGTTTCTACAAAATAATTCCATGGACTTCAACAGAAACTGCAAAGAGAGAAAATTTGCCCAAACTAGCATATATATATATATATATATATATATATATATATATATATATATATATATATATATATATATATATATATATATATATGAATATATGGTTGCAACGTTCAAACAGTGTTTCAAGGGCCTTCTTATCTTCATATTATACTGTTGTATTACAGTGAAAGACATTAACATTCAGTAAAAAAAAATTAGCAATCTGCGCATGAGAGAGAGAGAGAGAGAGAGAGAGAGAGAGAGAGAGAGAGAGAGAGAGAGAGAGAGAGAGAGGTAAAGTGTAAACGACTTGGTAAATTATCATCTTATCACACCCATTATTGCAATATTCAAGTTACTATACTGGAATATTAGGCAAATCTCATTCGCGAAATAGTTAACTGGTAACAGTAGCAAAACCAGTGAAAGAATAAATCCGCATTAATATAGTTAAAAGTGGACAAGCCAAGGCGTGCTGATTTCATCAAAAGCAGCGCAATGAAAGTAAAAAAAAAAAAAAAAAAAACATTAATGAGTGACCATTTTATTAATGGCAAAGACTAAAAACGAACGAGAACGCTAGGAGCACATCTTACTATGAGCAGTGCTAAGTGAAAGTGCTCTAATTCTGTCACTGAAGAACGGATGGATTTCTCTGTGATGTCACCGACTAAAAACGCCTTACAATTACCGACAGGAAAATAACCATCTCATGTCATGCGTTATTATCACTGGGACACAAAACAAGTAAACCATGAAGAAATCGTAGGAGAGAGAGAGAGAGAGAGAGAGAGAGAGAGAGAGAGAGAGAGAGAGAGAGAGAGAGAGAGAGAGAGAGAGAGAGAGAGAAATTCACCTCAAGTTACTGTGTTTCCTCAGATGACATTTTTACACTACGTGCCTCAGACCTACTGATCCGTTGACGCAAGAGAATTTTTGCATTAGCAATGCACATTCAAGAAATGGTATTAAATCTAATTGGCAAACAGCAAAAAACTGCCATTCCTATTTGAAAATGTACAGAAATGTTAAGTACTTGATTTATGGGAAAATGGTGGCTGACAAGATTTTCAAACTGATTAACCATACCCAGCGGAATCCTATCTTTTTAGACCTAAAATTTGCACTTCACCCTATCCAAGAGATTCAAAGCTAACTACAGCAGCATGATGTGCAGCTGAAGTTAGCAGTGGGCTTTTTTTTTCTATTAATATTTCGCTTGTCAAAAATATAAATAATCTTTTTTTTAAATCATGGTGATCGTGTTCATACATTGCAAATTCAAACCTTTTGTCATTGTCGTTACTTCCCTTTGGCGTTATTTTGCCATGAAATTAGTGGAACAAAATAAAAAAGTATCAGATTCCGAGTCTTGAAAACCGTACCTATATTTTAAAACAAGTGTTCCTTATGAAAGAAGCCTCTTGGGCGAGAGGCGCGCGCGCACATACACACACACACACACACACACACACACGATGTTACCGCAACCTCTCAAGTAATTTTGTGGCAATAACAGAAATCTTAAGTATCTTACAAAAAAGCGAAATAACATAAGCACTAATAAAATAATAGTGACCATAAGCCTGTAAGAAAATACAACAAGATATTCGGTTTTGGCAATGTCTCAATAATAAACCACTTTCGTAGATCTAAGCAGGCACTGGAAGCATTTCCAGCCTCTTTCAAAATGTACTGTAAATCAACCAGCAATTTCCAGGCCACAACGCCTTCATAAAGAAAGCATAAGGCTAACAATCAGTAAAGCCCCTGTCTAACAAAGTCAAAACCAATATTACTCGTGTCTTTATAGATCTACTTCCAGAGTTAATACTGCCTATACTTGGAACAGCAGAAGCGTCACCGCAAAATCAGCGGTCATTCAAACCCTATGGCAGTTAGTAAAAACGACCAATTTCCACAAGGGCCAACTCCCCTACTCCCCCACCCTCTAACCCCGCCTTAGGGTAAAAGAATGCCGTCAGGAGGGGCAGTAGGAGGGAGGGGGGGGAGCCCCTGGCTCTTAGCCTTCCCGGCGATCGAGAGAAAACAGATAATAAATGGGAGAGATGTTGTTTCTCCAACAACTGTTGTCAAAAGCGACTTAAAATGTTAAGGTTCTGTGGGAAAATCACAGACGGGAATTCCCACAAATTTCGGTAACGACAGATGGAAAATCTGGGGGTTTTCGTTAAACGATAATAAATGGGCCATTTTTTGAAAGGTAAAAAAGGGAATCCCTGCCATTAATTATTCATCAGGACGTGCTTTAAACACAAGAAAGTGGGCTGTGCAACCCCCCCAAAAAAAACAAACAGGCGCGCGCGCGCGCACACACTGCACACAAACCATAGTGGGTGGTTTGCAACATTTATAATAGCTGAGAAATTTCAAATAATACGAGGGGGAGGGGGAGGGGGGAGGAATGCTTGTCTTGGAAAAGGGGTCGCTTACTAAAACACATAACACCAATTCACAACCACAATGACTTGCCGATATTCAGTCTTCAAATTATTCAATCAAAGAGAGAGAGAGAGAGAGAGAGAGAGAGAGAGAGAGAGAGAGAGAGAGAGAGAGAGAGAGAGATCTGGAAAATTAGTTAAAACTGTAACTAACGTGTGTGAAATTATGTAAAAACCGCCACTCAAAATCTACCAGACATTATGTAACCAGCAATCTATTTCATAACTATGCTACCAGGAATAAGTCAAAGTATTTACACGACTAAAACAAATAAACGAGATTAACGTAAATAAACAAATGCAGAAAATTAGCGTAAATAAACAAATGCAGAAACAACGTATGAAACTGTAAGGCCAAAACTTATTTTTTCATAAACTTCCTAAATAAACCAAATAATACCTTGGGACACCATCCATTACTCGAATCACTCATTATTTCATCTGGCAATTCCTTTTGTAAATATGCAATTGTCCCATTTTTTCCCCTCCAGCAATCATCAATCAAACAACTTATCCTGGCCGCGAAAGTCAATCACAGTGAATTACACTATTTGCGTCGACCGTAATTCCACCTAGACAGTTTGCAAACGCATTCTGTCATTCAGACGCAGTAATTATAACAGATGGATGATGATCTCTGTTTGAACAAAATTTCATCCCACCAATCGCAACATGACTCTTCATGAGATTCGCATCATCTTTAGGTTAGGAGATAAAAAAAAAAGGAAAAAAATCGGAGCACTGTAATACCGTGCAACTACTCGTTTAAGGGACGATGCCATTGCCATCACGGCATGAAATCGTGCCAAGAGTTGATTGATTGACAGGGCGGTCTAACGTAATGTATTTTTCCCTTCGTACGTGAGATGCGAATACAGTTCGTGAAATAAATTAAACTTCTAAATCATACACTCCGTTTTATATCCGCTGTTAATATTATCATTCGCAAGGATGAAAAAAAAAATGGCCCAGGCAGCACCGTCTTTTCTGTTATTCATATAACTTTACGTATTATTTCTAGTTATCGTTCTTATGATTGCTAGTATCGTTATTATTTATGATGATCACGGAACTTGTGATCTGTAAACATTATATAAACGGATCTTCATGACTTTTAGGTTTTTATATGGGAAAAAGCAGACGCCTATTCATGACACAATGAACAAGATAAATATTATTCATGGAAGCCTTTAAATATGATCTTTATTATTTCCAGAAATATTATCTTTATAAATAAATTTACTTCCAAAAATATTATTTTTAAATATGATTTTTCTAACTTCCAAAAATATTACCTTTAAATAAGATCTTTCTTACTTCTAAAAGTATTATCTTTAAATATGATCTTTCTTACAACGAAGTATGTTGATAACGGAAATATAGAAACTAAATATAAGGGTGGCACTCCTATGTTGGCCCAGCAGAGCTGGTGCCACTATGATCGATAATCAAATAACGGCGGTGACCAGGATAATGGAGAGAATCTGAATTTTACCTTTGCGTTAATGTCCAGAAAATGAAATCTGTTTCGCCCGCATTTCATTTCACAGGGGCTGAATTTTTAGCGTTTAGCATTCATCAATTTTTAGGCGATAAGGTGAATGAGACATATTTGTTCTACATCCTTTTTAGTTTTCTGTAAAAAAAAAAAAAAAACTTGCGATGGCTATTTGTCTGTCCGTCTGCACTTTTTCTGTCCGCCCTCAGATCTTAAAAACCACTGAGGCTAGAGGGCTGCAAATTGGTATGTTGATCATCCACCCTCCAATCATCAAACACACCACATTGCAGCCCTCTAGCCTCAGTAGTTTTTGTTTTATTTAAGGTTAAAGTCAGCTATAATCGTGCGTCTGGCAACGCTACAGCATAGGCCACCACTAGGCAGTAGCTGAAAGTTGCAAGGGCCGCGGCTTATACAGCATTATACGCTGTACAGAAAACTCGATTGCACC
>JANJGK010000033.1:2566541-2589041 GCA_039081455.1 Macrobrachium rosenbergii | reverse complement strand
CACACATATGTATACACAAAGAGCTTCAGTGATGACCGGAGAATGAAAAAGCCTTGAGGTGAAAAGTGAAATAAGAAAAAATAAGTATCAACACAAAACGCACCTAGCGGTTCATATACACTCTCAAAAGAGGCACTGAAGGCTTCTTCAGAGTACGCCAATCACATTTATGGAAAGCTCCTCTGTAACCCAGCAGGCAACAGCAGCTTTCAACCAGTAGCGTTGCCACTTTTTTTTTTCCCAATCGCGACTGAGGGATGACATCCGTGAAAATCCGACATAATTGCAGTTGTGCGGGATAATAAAGCATTTAATAACAATGGACATCCATTTCGAGGATTCTCTTTGCCTTCTTGATGGCCACTGACAACCTCTTTAGAAAAATAATGGAAAATGTCCGTCGAGAACTCCGCGAATGAAATATGACTGATATCGTGCTATCAAAGCGCTCATACAAGACTTCCGCGAAAGAGGGCTGAGCCAGATGTCGTTGAACAGTATTGGGGGGGGGTGTGTGTGTGTGTGTGTGTGTGTGTTGAGAGGGGGGGCGCTAAACGAAGCTGAATGGCAAGTCATTCGAGGAAGACGATTTGGAAAGAGCAAATGAGGATGTATTGGTATTCTTCATAGAATGGGTCATAAAAAAAATTATAGAAACGAGTATAAAATCAGATAACACGCATGACAAAAAATCATATAGGAGTGATTTTATATTTGGACTTTGGTATGTAATTTGAAGAGGAAATGTCGTCAATAACATATAAAAGGTACGAGAACTGTTTTGTATCCGCGGTACATTACCGAAATATGACAGAAAAATCGTAGCAGACTTCTAAACCCAATAGAAAGGAAACCCACACAGTCCACGCCACTTGTCAAGCGTGATATTGCTAATTGCAAAGAACAACAGTTAATGACAAAGTCCCTTCACGGGAAAATGTGACAAACTATTAGAAAAAAAAAGATTCCCTGAAAATTCTTGTGAGATTCGAACGGCAACGCCGGCATTTTTTCCGAAGTCGTAATTGAAGACGAGACATATTTACTACGCCGAATAAATCGCCCCTAAAAATGGCTCAAGTGCACAATTACAGTCCGTCATTCGCTACGACCTGCAATTAGATCAATCTTCCAATGTCGTAGAGTTCTCTTGGGACGCGAAATCGTTGCGGACCATTTTAAAAGAAAATAAAAATCTTGTTATTCAATAGAACACTTTCTGTTGTCGAATCGCGACCGAGAGACGGGGCTTAAAAATGAATGATCACATAAGCATCCGGAAATCTCCCACGACAAATGAAGCCAAAGTTGTAAACACGCCGGAGTCATTGTTACGGTGGACGTTAGATGATCGATTTCTTCCCCTGTAAGTGAGACATTACAATAAAATCTATTTTCGGCAGATTGCCTGAAGTTTCCAACTGGAAGGTGGCCCAACGAAGGCATACCAGCAAAATTTGATTATCGTTATTTGAGCAATATACTATTCTACCTATTATTAACTAAACTATTTTATTTTGAGGGTTTGTGTATAGCCCTGATGCTTGGTGAAGAAAGCACGTACTTCCCGCAGATTTCTAAGGAATTAGTGAATCTAAATACGACAATAACTCTTACAGGAAATCTTCATTACCCGTCAGCTAGATAAAACCATCAATAGAAGCAAGGCCTAGTAGTAATAAGCATTATTGTATTACTAGGCAACAAGCATCCATTTATTGGATTCGCACAATACAATCCTCCCGTCTTGTTGGTGAGTAAGTCATACCAAACTTTTCTTAACCTTAAAACTTTTAATGCTGCAAAATTCGAATTTCCATCTAAATACACAATCATGGAGGATCTAACATTTTTCCCACTTCTTGTTTTTTTTTTATTTGTTTCTAAAATTACACCCTTTGTACTTTCGCTTAATGCTTCAAAAACAAATAGGGTACAATTTTTGTAAATGTGAAATAAAAAGTACGATTATGTACGTAGGCGCCATCATTCTTCCCCCCTCTATTTCCTCTATGGATCCGTAATTACGTCTTCTATATCAGAAAGATGAATTTCAACAAAATACCATCATTCCCTTGCCAACTCCAATCGTCCTTTTCACACGTCTTAAAAACTTCTCTTAATGGATAGTGCAAAAGTATCATTCTACAAGAGCAAATCTACAAGTAACACTTTGGACAACATCAAAATGTGATCGAACATTTTCAGGTCAGAAGCTTGTTTAGAGGCCATAAAATCTAGACGCACAGATCAATTACAAATCCAAACACCACAGAGAACGAGCTTTTCACTTGGCTCCGACTGCACTTTCACGAGAAGGTTATGATTTTCGTTATAAGTAACGGCCGCTAAACTACTTGCCCTTGAGAAAGTAACAGCAAATTCCTTCGTCGATCTGCAATTCGCCTTTCACATCAAGAGGCGGGAATACATCACGATCTCTTCTGACGGAAGGGATTCGGTCCGGGTAACCGAACGCTTATTTGGGAATTTTACGAGACGTTGGAAGCTGTACATTAAAGCGCAATTCCTGGCCCGACCACTGCTGCTTTCACATAAGGAAGTGACTTTCATATACATGTAAACAATGTACTTGACCCAACGAATAAATACATAAATACATGGAAATGAAATCAAACATCCCAAGGCGTATTTATAAAATTATCGTGTCCTTTGACTAAATTTCTTTATATATATATATATATATATATATATATATATATATATATATATATATATATATATATATATATAAATATAATATATATATATATATATATATATATATATATATATATATATATATATATATATATATATATATATATATATATATATATATATATATTAAACATACACACACACATATATATAAATGCAAATGCCACGAAGGAAAAATGAAACAACAGAGTGGTTGCTAGGCCTTTCGACACACGGTCCTTTACTAGTAAAGGACCGTGTGTCGAAAGGCCTAACAACCACTCTGTTGTTTTAGTTTTCCTTCGTGGCATTTGCTTTTAATTATACATTCATTACCTTCCATATCTTCGTGAATCAATTATATATATATATATATATATATATATATATATATATATATATATATATATATATATATATATATATATATATATATATATATATATATATATATATATATATATATATATATATATATATAGGAATGGAGCAAAGAATTAAAATGTCTTGATTCTATGTAAGACACTTATTATGGCAGCAAAAGGGACTTGTGGGCAACTGCAGAGATACTTGCACCACAACACACAAAAAACTGCTTGCATTACTAAATACTAATAATTTCATAAATATCCCCATCTTAAGAACTTCAGAGTTAAAGCAGCATTTTAAAACAATCATTAAAAAAAGAAGCACTTTTAAAAGACTCTTCCAAGTAAGTCATGTGGTAATTTTTTATTGGTCAAACTGGAAAATCACTGGAAAAGGGAATAATACCGCATAAAAAAATTGAGTAGGATATGTAGAAAGGAACAATGTAATTTTCATTAGTGTTAGTAATAAAATTCATGTTCATTACAATAACAGACTGGTAAAAAATATATAGGAGTCCAGTTTCATTAAAAAAATGCTTTTGTAAAAATGTAACCATCAGCCAAGGAATTTCTATAACTCAATCCACTTATTACGGAAGAGGTACATAAAATGTATTAGGTTTCAAGGAAGCGAGTTCACACTGGCGCAGAGATAAACAAACGTAAATCTCCATCGAGTTGACTATTTCTCCCTATCTTTATTCTACTCATCAGCGGTAAATATTTTTTCAAATCGTCTTTAGGCTTCTTTGTACCATCACTCTAGAAAATATACTAAAAATTTCTATTACTATCTAAAGAATTCTTAAAGAAAAACTAAAGTCGCATCCAACCAGTCAGAATTTATACCCAGTGTTTCATTTCTCCCCGTGGTACGACTGCATGATATATATGTATATATATATGTATATATATATATATATATATATATATATATATATATATATATATATATATATATATATATTTATATTTATAAAATGTATATATGTATGTATGTATGTATGTATGTATGTATGTATGTATGTATGTATGCATGCATGCATCAAGCCTCTTGAAGACGTCTTAGAAATGTAAACAAGAAACCACTGAGGCTATATAACCATGGCAGTCACTACTGTTGGCCGCCATTTGGGCATCAATGCCTATACTGTTTACTATCGCTGACCTAACATTAAGTTTTCTGAACAGCTGAACGATACAGTTTCAGTATATAAATGTCCCAAGCGAGAAGCAGTATTACATACGCCTGCACACACATTAAAATTGATATATACGAATATACTGATACATTTTACGCATAAAAGATTTTCCTTTTTCTATCAAAGCAACTCCGGGATTGCAAAGTCTGTAATGCAACCCCACCACTCCCAGTACATACAACCCCTGCGGTCCAACGACCTCTCTGACTCCTCCCCCATTCAGTAGCAGTCATGAGCCGTAAACTGACATCATGCAGCTTTCCTGACAAACCGCGAACTTTAGATGAGACTACAAAGCTTTCCTCTTGAGGAATCTTGAAATGGAAATCAGCAGTGCGTGTATACACAAACATACATACATACATACATATACATATATATATATATATATATATATATATATATATATATATATATATATATATATATATATATATCACATTTATATGTGTATATATATATATATATATATATATATATATATATATATATATATATATATATATATATATATATATATATATATATATATATATATATTTACGCACATATATATTATATATACTGTATATATAATACACACACACACACATATATATATACACACATATATACGGTACACAAAATTATACAAGCAATGTGAATTGCACAGAAACTTTATTCTTATGTAATGAATATCCGTATAAAAGACCAAAAGAAAAATGTCTCGATTTTCTCATTATATCTATAGCTGCTATAGGAAAATAAACGGTGTGCAACTTTCGTTTGTATTTCTGAAAAGAAAGATTGCTCTAGACAGAAATTAATTTTTTGAATGTCGCGCACTTATTCTAATTATCACTAATGTTAGGAGATGAAACACAAATGAATATGATTATTAAACGTATATTCATTACACTAAACAAATTGTATACTCTGTTTTTTATAGTCAGTAGATAAGCTATGAAACCTCTTACAGTCTGAGAAAGTTATTGGAACTTAGGAGAAAACAGAGAATTGAGAAATTTATTTGGACTTAGGAGAAAACAGGGAATTGAAAAATTTACTGGAACTTTGGAACTTAGTGGAAAATAGAGTTCAACAGACTATAAAAAAAAAGTTGAAAATAATGAAAATAGAATAAGCAAAAGTCCAGGGTCAACTGCACCTAATAATGTATGTTTGAAAGATAATATTATACTTTATTATTCAGAAACATGCGCGCGCGCCCCTCATACACACGAGCGCGCGCGCGCGCGCACTCACACAGGGAGTGGCTCCCGTGAAAAGAAAAGGCAATCAATCTCTCTATATACTTACACTATATATATACTGTATATAGCCTATATAATATTTATATGTGTGTATGCATATATACACATATGTATGTAACACAAGAGGAAGTGAGGAACAAAATTCATGATGCACTCCTGTAACAGACAACCTTTTGCCAAGGTCGAATTCATGCATTAGCAAGCAACCGGGACGCGCACGCAAATATAAGGGCTGTCAATGCAAGCTTCAGCCCCATAAATCTCTCCGCAAGTTGCAAAGATAAAAGAGAGAACTCGAACATAATGGCCAAGTCTCGAGGCGAAGGGAGAAAACGAAGATAGCCATCATCGCCAGCCAGGCCTTGTGCACCGTAACAGCCTGCTCGAGATTTCTAAGAGGGGACTGTTCTGTCTTTCGACCGTCGCTTCCGGTCAAGACGCTTGTGCTGGATTGCGGCTGGAACTGGATGATTCCAGATGGATGCTTTTATCCGGTCTTGACAGTTGGGCGAAACGTTATATACCACATTTGCAGTATCTCTTTGCAAAGTGATATTGTAAATGCATTTAATGTTCAGATTTGTATAATTGTCTCTTTGCCAGTTACTGCTGTAGCGTGTCAAGAGACAAGTTCCTCGTTGGACGAGCCGGTAGAGTTCTCGGCTAGCACTCTGCTAGGTCAATGAAGAATTAGAGGAATTTATTTCTGGTGATAGAAATTAATTTCTCGCTATAATGTGGTTCGGATTCCACAATACGCTGTACGTCGCTAGGTAACCAACTGGTTCTTAGCCACGTAAAATAAATCTAATCCTTCGGTCCAGCCCTAGGAGAGCTGTTAATCAGCTCAGTGGCCTGGTTAAACTAAGCTATACTTAACTTATGTCAAGAGACCCTTGTAATGATAAACATTTAGGTTTTCCGGCTGACATTATGTTTACGGCAAATGACCTTCAGAAAGTAAAGGAGATCATATATTTTTAGATATCCGTTAGATTTTACCTATGGTTAAAAAATGTTTTATACAGTATACCTTTTGATTTCAACTTTCCATTTACACAAACTCTTACCTGTGTGGATGTTTCCACTTCCTATAAATTTACGGGTTGGTGTAATGATAAAATCCTTAATCATCTCAATAATTAAAACAAAAGTTAGTTGACACTGGTAAATGCACTCATCCATTCTTTAGATAGACAGAATATACAATTTAGGCCGAAGGCCAAGCGCTGGGACCTATGAGGTCATTCAGCGCTAAAAGGAAAATTCGGTAAGAGGTTTAAAAGGTGCAACAGGAGGAAAACCTGACGGGGGTACCACGAAACAATCGTTAAAAGAGGACGTAAAGTAAGCCGGAGGAAAGAATATGAATGGAGGTAGAGTAAAAGGAATGAAAGGGGTTGCAGCTAGGAGCCGAAGGGACGCTGCCAAGAACCTTAAGTAGCGCCTACAGTGCACCTGGCATTAACCCCTCCACGGGATCATCCATTCTTTATGACCAGGAAAATGCTGGAATTTCTGACAACCCCACCCACTCATGAAAACGCCGAAGGTCTTCAGAAGATCCTTTCATAACGGGTGGGAGGAACGCGCCATTTTTGCAGATTTTCTTCCCTCGCCCGTGCGTTTTTGAGACGAGATCGCCTCCAACTGTCTCCCGGTGATGGTATTTTTTTTTCCCCCCCCTCGGACATCTTAATTGCGCGAAAACCCTTATGAGACAAACATGTGTGGGAAGCTATAAATCTGGCGGCGACGCTACGGAAGAAAAGGGGGGGGGGGGAGGGAGGGGGGATTGAATCCAGTCGCCCATTCCCACGCACAAGTGGATCGAAGTCTGTGTACTTCCGACTCGATCGCCTCCTTCCGTCGCTCTCCCGTATGGAAGTTTCCGGTCCGTTGATATTTATGTGGCCTCTATGATGTGGCAGACGCCAGAATTTTTTTTTCCTTTTTTCCTTTTTTTTTTTTTTTATTTCTAGTGGAGAGGGTTTGGTCGGCGGTCGCAACCAGCCAGCCAGCCACCCAGCGCCGTAATTTAGCCTCTAGGTCCCCCTCCCGGTTACAAGGTGGAGGGGAAATAAAAGTTTTGGGGGATGGGGGGGGAGGGTGGGGTGGGGTGGGGGGTTTAAGGCAGGAGAGTAATATCGGTAGCCGAAAAAGAGCGAGAAGGAGCCCCGAGAGGTTTTAATGGCAGACGCTTTCTTCAGATCTCTGGGTCGGCGAACCTCCTTAGGCCAAAGTGTAACAAAACAGCTTCCACTAAGAGCCTATAATGCGTACGGGTAATTTCGGGAAATTAGTAGTAAAAGGGATAAACATCGCAAAAGATTTGGAGGGCAAATAATTTAGAAAAGGAGCGGAGAAAGCTGATACTAATAATGAGAGAGAAGAGAGAGAGAGAGAGATTCAGAACCCATGACCAAAATCCAGAGTGGGAGAGAGACTTTTAAGCCCACAACCAAAATCTCGTGATTGCCTAACATGTCTGGTTACCAAACTATTTAAATACCGTCACGCTAATCATAATACTATATAATAATCATCATCATCATCATCATTTTACAACAATAATGAACATTACCTCATCTCATGGTCATTTACAAATACAGAATACAAGTCCAACAGATTAAAAAATACATTGGCTGCATGGAAAAATGTAATAGCTACAATAATATAATATAAGATACAACAGATGTTTACATATACTAATATAGACGGATTTGGCTAACGCTTTTTAATATTATTCACAGTAAGTCGCACAATAAAGAAGCATTGCCTGTCAGTGACAACAGGCAATGCAAGGGAAACGTATAATATACTGCAACTACAATTGCAACTACTACTATTACTACCACTACTACTATTACCACCACCACCACTACTACTACTACGAATAATAATAATAATAATAATAATAATAATAATAATAATAATAATAATAATAATAATAACTGAATGGATTAAAAGAGAATAAGAGTACGTAGAATAATCATGAGGAAAAAATAAAACAGTAAACATATACTGTAGATCATCAACAACAGCAGTCGACCTTCGCAGGGTATAAATAAGTCGGACATTATACAAAAAAAAGGCAGCAAGTTACAAACTGTGCAATAAAAATAAAATATGTGTTAAAACTCCTTTAGAACAGAATAGAATTTAGCATTTAGGCAAAACGCCAAGCGCTGTGACCTGTGAGGTCATTCAGCGCTGAAACGGAAACTGACAGTAAAAAGGCGTGAAAGTTGTAACAGGAAGAAAACGTCGCAGCTGCACTATGAATCAGTTGTTATGAGAGGGTGGAGAATAAGATGGAAGGAAGAGAATATGAACGGAGTATAGTAAAAGGAATGAGAGGGGTTGAAGTGAACGCAGCAAAAAACCTTAAGTAATGCCTACAGTGCACCGCATAAGTGCACTAACGGCACGGTCCCCTTTAAGATATAGATGCTTCACTATACCTACGACATTCGTACAGTTTTTACTGCATAAGGTATTTTGGATTGCAGGCTGGGTTGCTGCTGGTTCATAGCTTGAGGATCATAATGAACAGGAATCGACTGAGTATGGTTTTAGTATCGCCTCGGTATGGCAAAATGGCGGTAATCTTTCGAATGAACACCATATTCTTTGGAAGCTTGAATTTCAAGTCAATGGCCCCTGTGGGCTTGTTCCATATGAATAGGGTTCATCTCCTGAATAATAATAATAATAATAATAATAATAATAATAATAATAATAATAATAATAATAATAATAATAATAATAATAATAATAATAATAATAATGTGTTTCAGTTGGACGTTTAAGGGTACATCCACACTGCAGAAGTCGGGACCTCATCGCATACATATCATTAACATGTTTACTACAAGTCAACAACTTAGTGGTGGTCCTCGCTACTGCATCGTAAACTTATCTAGTATTTGCCAAAATATTCGTTCGCCGCTTCCGGTCGATGACTTGTTTTCAACCGGTTTGTGATATGTATCCGATAAGTTCCCAGCGTGAGTTTATTTATGACATGTTTTACTGTAGTGTAGACGTATTTTCAGAATGCTTTTACGGACGACAGCAACGCGTCTCATCAAGACCTTGCGTATCATGGTCTCTTCGTTACGGCTCACAATAAAAATACGAGCGTAACAACAGCCGTTCCCCAGATACTGAAGGATAAATTAAGGCTGGAGGACTGCACAGAAAGCCAGATTAGAACCATGTCATCAGCGCAACGGAGGTTCTTGAACATCATACCACTGTCTGAACAGTCAATCTGGAGCGAGCTTAGTCTAACGTTCAGCGCACCCGTGAATGTATTAAAGATCAAGATGAAAGAATCCCACCTTGAAGTTTATTGGAGCCAAAAGATGAATGAATCCCACCTTGAAATTTATTGGAGCCGAAGATGAACGAATCCAACCTTGAAATTTATTGGAGCCAAAAGATGAAAGAATCCCACCTTGAAGTTTATTGGTGCCAAAAAATGAAAGAACCCCACCTTGAAATTTATTGGAGCCAAAAGACGAAAGAATTCTACCTTGAATTTTATTGGAGCCAAAAAATGAAAGAATCCCACCTTGAAGTTTATTGGCGCCAAAAGATGAAAGAATGCTACCTTGAAATTTATTGGAACCAAAAGATGAATGAATACCACCTTGAAGTTTATTGGTGCCAAAAGATGAAAGAATCCCACCTTGAAATTTATTGGACTCAAAAGATGAAAGAATCCCACCTTGAAATTTACTGGACCCAAAAGATGAAAGAATCCCACCTTGAAGTTTACTGGTGCCAAAAAATGAAAGAACCCCACCTTGAAATTTATTGGAGCCAAAAGACGAAAGAATCCAACCTCAAAGTTTATTGGCGCCAAAAGATGAAAGAATCCCACCTTAAAATTTATTGGACCAAAAAGATGAAAAAATCCTACCTTGAAGTTTATTGGCGCCAAAAGATTAAAGAATCCCACCCTGAAATTTATTGGAGCCAAAATATGAAAGAATCCCACCTTGAAGTTCATTGGAGCCAAAAGATGAAAGAATCCCACCTTGAAATTTAATGGAGCCAAAAGGTGAAAGAATCCCACCTTGAAGTTTATTGGAACCAAAAGATGCAAGAATCCCACTTTGAAAGTTATTGGAGCCAAAAGATTAAAGAATCCCATCTCGAAGTTTACTGGGGCCAAAAGATGAAAGAATCCCACCTTGACATTTATTGGAGCCAAAAGATGAAAGAACCCCACCTTGAAGTTTATTGGAGCCAAAGATGTATGACAATACGCTAGACAGTTTGGAACAGAAGTGATGCACTACAGTACGCCAGTTATTCAATTTAAATCCCCTTTTAAAAAAATTTAAAAACAAGTTTAAAATAATTTGCTGCCAATTACTTTTTCATGCCAACAAAAATAATACTTTTTTCATGTCAACAAAAATAATACTTTTTCATCTGAACAAAAATAGCACTTTTTCATGTAAAAAATAATACCTTTTCATGTAAAAAATAATACTTTTTCATGTCAACAAAAATACTTTCTCATGTCAACAAAAATAATACTTTTTCATGTCAACAAAACACACGGATACAAGACACGGCGATAATATACGTGATAGCTCGAGGAATTCTTTCCGAATACACAGCTGCTGACTGAATGTTTAGCTCCAAACTCGTTGTCAGCTGCGCATAGATAGAATAACAATAAATAAAAGAAGAACGTCACCAGCGGAATAACTGTAACTGCGACAGAGCGATAATTTTCAGGGCCAGCTGCATCTTTTATATTGGTACTGTTTAGTGACAGAAATAGATGAATAGGAATCAAATGCATAATACCGCCAGGAGGACGAAATCTAGGTACAATTTTAGCTACGATTCATCATCATACTGCATGACTAGATGGATGAAATGGAATACAGAGTTTGGCCAATGGCCAAGCACTGGGACCTATGAGGTCATTCATCAGTGGAAAGGAATTGAGAGTAGGTAAGTTTGAAAGCTATAACAGAAGGAAATCCTGGTAGTTGCACTATGAAATAATTGTTAGGAGAGGGTGGATAGCAAGATGGCAGATAATATGAATGGGATGAAAGGGGTTGCAGCTAGGGGCCGAAGGGACGCTGCAAAGAATCTTTAGTAATCCCTACAGTGACCTCGTGGGGTGCACTGACGGCGCTAACCCCGGCCCCCCCCACCCTACGTGGATCACTAGATGGAACTTTATATAATTCCATAATTATACTACTGTATTACCTGACCGAAAAATCGCATGGGTTCACGAAATCTTAAATCCATACAAAACTGGATATTCCATGGAGTTTCTGCAGTCGAAAAAATCAAAGTCGACGATGCCAAACGAACCAAAAATTACGATCACATATAGTTATATTTATGATTACTACCAGTTATGAGAGAGAGAGAGAGAGAGAGAGAGAGAGAGAGAGAGAGAGAGAGAGAGAGAGAGAGTGGGTGGGAGTCTCTACGGCTACTGTCAGATGCTCTGCCTATGGCTAGAGAAAGCTGAAATCATGAACAACCAGTCCGGCATTTAAAAGTTAAAAGTAGGAGGTAGAGAGTAACAACGTTGCAGGAACTTCGGGTAAATTTAAAAGGTGGCACTTTCTTACATACTCTATATATATATATATATATATATATATATATATATATATATATATATATATATATATATATATGTATATATATATGTATATATATACATATATATATATTACTGTATATATATATATATATATATATATATGACAGATTTATAAAATGGATATATTTACTATAGTTGTGTGTGTATATATATATATATATATATATATATATATATATATATATATATATATATATATATAAATGTGTGTGTAAATTTACAGATACATAAAATGGATATATTTACTATAGAGAAATATAAAATGGATATAATTACTACAGTCGAACACGAAAGTGTAGGCGCGCACCGGAACACACGAGCATATGTTCGTATTTGTGCATATTACCAATTCACTTCATCTGATCGAACGGGGAACGTAAGGCCCTGTTTCCGCGGAAAGTAGACGAAGAGTAATCAGGCTGGAGGTACTTGAGATCTTAACGAAACAGTCCAACTATCACTGAATCTCCGGTATGAAGAGCTATTTATTATTAGTCGTGAAAATACCGCTGCGAGAAATAGGAACAAACTTTTTCATTTTAGAATCTTGAAGGGAGTTGATATTTAGCTGACATTTACTGACATGTCTCTCGTCGAACAATATCGGGAACTGTTGCCTTTGTATAATGCCTGCTGAAATTGAAAGTATTTTCTTTTCACGCAAAAAAAAAGAAAAAAAAATTATAAAATAAACTAAAATCGAGAAGTGGCAGATCTGGTAATGTGATTTCCTCTCTCTATCAGTTGGATACAGTTTTGTTTCCGGTTCACACTTTTTCAGAACTACCCAAGACTACGTTATAAAAAGGAGAAAATATGCCATATCCCTGATCACTGAGGTGGCATTTAAATCCGTCAGTGCAAAAAGACTTAAACGGTCCTTTAATGACTTTTTATGGCATATTCTACCTAACTAATATTTTCTAAAATTCTACCGAACACAGAAAAGGTTAACAAGTTGTCATCTACTTAGCGCATCAAAACTATAATACCACGAGCACTATTTAGTGAACCTCCTGGATATACGAGATAATGGCTAAAAAGAAAAATGTTATACCCTTCAAATATCAAGCATTTTCTCAGCGCAGACGTAAAAGCAAATATGCAGTATATATCTGCAATCACATTTCAAAATACATAGAGCGAGAGAAAAAAATTAAGCAAGTAGACGAGAAAAAAAATCCATTTAATTTACTGCAAGAGTTTATTCTTACGTACCTTAAACACTTCCTCATAATAGATGAAATTTGAGGTACTTTCTCATTTAGTCTGCATTTTCGAACTAAAACTTTTTCTTATTTTTTTAGGAGCACTAAATATAGAAGAATGATGAATTTATACCTGGATTCTGGAAACAATTCTCGCCTCTACCGACGTACTGAAAATCAAATTAATTGAATGTGTTCAATTTATTCCACATGGGCGCGTTTCTAATGATATGACATTTATATGAGCGATGACGTGCGCGTGCGCACCCCCCGCACACACACACACACACACACACACACACACACACTATATATATATATATATATATATATATATATATATATATATATATATATATATATATATATATATATATATATATATATATGTATGTATGTATGTGTGTGTGTGTGTAGACCTGCCGACAAGCAAAGTGTCATGATTCCTTACTGCGATCGTAAATAAATTTTTAAATAAATGTCAACAGATCTTTGTAGCGTCCTTCATATTTTGGTTATATCCCTCGCCTACTGTCGTGACTGAACAATTTCATAGCTGCAGATGACAGCCATTGATAATCAATTCGTGTAAGTATGCAGAACTCCCAAGTTTACACTTGATGCAGCAAGATGGCTGAGGGACGTCGTTCACTTGTCAACAGCAATGAAGGGTTTCAGTTACAAGCCAGTTAACAATTCAATCTAAGCATGAATATGCTCGGTGTTCAACTGCATCATTTTACGTGCATTAATTCGCTTCCAAAGGCAAGGAAAGTTTTCAGCCAACTGTGGACACTTGCCAATCAAATGGCAAGAGCTCACCCACTTCACGTTAGGCTTCGCTTCGGACAGGAGGACATTTACATTCAACATTAAATGATGTTAGATGCTTTTAATGTTTACCGATCCTTTTCACAAAACATTATACCTACTATAAGTTCCGACACCCTGTTTATGATTTAACATAAGAGAGAACATCCTTCACGTAACTGCAGTATATAATCTTTTCTTTTTTGTTTGTGTCATTCGTTCTCATTACGAATGTTGTTCTCATAGTACATCTAAACCCCTACTAAAATCATCTTTATCAACATTTTCACAATTTCTCTCTCTTGAATTTTCACATATATTCATCACACTACATGAAGAAAATATAATCAAGCTAGAATTTATGAAAGCATTAATACCTCAATAAATCTTACAAAAAAAAAAAAAAATTACACGAAAACACGAGTACAAACAATAACCAATCATAAAATCCGAGACATACCTAAAATGAAAAACGGGCTAATTCTGACTATTTTCTAAAATGAATTTGCTTCGCAACGATGCAACAAAGGCCCATTTTTTTGCAATAAACCTCCCATTGTCGTGTGAGGTATGGTTCAACACGCGAAAAAATGTAAATGCAAAGACCATGAAATGATCATGCTCGCCCAAAACCACCACATTAGAGATTAAAATAATGTGAGGAATTAAGTAAAAATGGCTGTACTTTTAATACTGCCGCATGCCAAAGTTCAGCTCCTCCCGCGAAATTTCAGTTATTTCTCTCTGGACGCCTAATTCCATTAGACACGGCCATCCATAGTTCACCGACCGCTTTGCTTGCCTTCCGTTGTTCCTCAATACGGCAAAATATGTGTTTGGGGGAAATGTCTCCTGGAGTTATGTTCCGCGAATTCAAACATTTTGGTCTGCAATTCGGATCTCTGGAGCCGTATGAAGATTGTTTCCTTAATCCTCGTAGGTTTTAGTTCTTGGCTAAAATAAGTATGAAGAAAATTTTAACCGGTGTTGGAAATTTTAAAAAATGAAAATCATACGACGTTATTCGCTTTTCCCTCAAAATATCTCCCCCCGCCCCCCCTTCCCCACAACCGGCTACTCTCCCTTCGAACTCTCCGGTAATGGCCGGCCTGTGGACGTGAGCGCGCCGTTGAGGTGTTCGGCCACAAGCCTGAACTGTGTGGCTTGACTTTCTCAGACAACTTCCTCACTTCCGGTCACTTTACCGGAAGGAAATCATTACATGAACCTGAGCGCATCGTCGCTGCTCGCAAGACATCTACGCGATGTCTCGAAGGGCTCGGGAGCGCAACCGTTGCAGAAACAGCGAGAGCGAAGGGTTTACTTCAAACTCGGACAAGGCGAGCGAGGCTGATTCTGTACAGTAAATAAGAAGAGTTGTTTTGATGATTCGGCCCCCTAAGGAAATATGCGAGAGTTTACAAGAGTCAACCTGAAGACACCGAACGACGTATGCGGACGCGCATGAGTCACGGAGTATCATATGGCACGCAGCGGGGGCAGTCAGGCGGATCGAAGGAGGTTTTCCAGAGAGGTAAGAAGGGCCTGTGGGGGCGGAGTCCGTCGAACGGACGGACGGACGGACGGACCAGGGGAGGAGGAGGAGGAGGAAGAAGACACTGGCCCCGAGAACGTACTCGAAGTGGGGGATGGGAGTGGGAGGGGTTGGTTAACGAGGGGGAGGGGGAGGAGAGAACACAGCTTATAACGCCATTTCTTGCCTTCCGAGCAGCGCCGTTCAAGTGTTTATTTTGGGGAACTTTACCGTTTCCCCGCTGATTCCAAAGCAATGACTTCGCGAAGATGTAATGCGCGCTGGAAGCAATAAAAATGGAAGGTGTACGACACGCCGGCGCAGAGCGATGATCCTTCTCCTCTGGTCAGAAACCAATAATTGGCGTAATTTGTGCTTAATCACCGTGACAGACGACCCCTGGAAATTTCTCTTCAGTCAGATAACTTTAATACAGCTAAACTCTCCTTTTCAGACTTTTTACCCGTGAGTGTGCGTGTGTGTGTGTTTTTGCAGTTCATGGCAAATTCGGTATTTCTTTCTGTTTATTATCAGATTCTAGATTAGAAAGATTTTCATTTGCATCTAGACCTACGAGTATAAGGGGGAAATTTGTTAAAATGAAAGTCAGCAGCGGGAACTGAAAATTAGTTTATTTTAAGAGGGGTTTCTGCCAGACACTTTCCTATAAATCATTACAGTCATGATTTTAGATGAAATGAATTGAATTGAGTTGAATATAGAATTTAGGCCAAAGTCCAAGCACTGAAACGGAAATTAACAGTAAAATTTTTGAAAGGTGTAACAGGATGCAAACCTCGCAGTTGCACTATGAATCAATTGTTAGGAGAGGGTGGAAAGCAAGATGGAAGAAAGAGAATGTGAAAGTAGGTACAGTACAAGGAATGAAAGAGGTTGCAGCTAGGGGCCGAAGGCACGCTGCCAAGAACCTTAAGTAATGCCTACAGTGCACCGCATGAGGTGCACTGACGGCACTACCCCCCTACGGGAGATTTTAGATGAAGCGAAATTAAGAAGAGATGGAATATGCATTCGGGCTGAAATTTCCATAAAAGATGTGGAAATACTAAAAGCAATAACGAATATTATTTCTGGCGGTACTTACAGCAACAGCAATCTGGATTCAGTTATCCATACCGGAACCTAACCCAATCAAATCGAGGGCTTGTCTCATACCTAAGGAGCCAGGTATGAATGCAATGAGTTACAATGAGGCCCAGGACTCCAGCAGAGTGAATGAGTATAATAGTGAAGGTACCAATTATAAGTTAAATATGTTTGTGTAAAATGCTTTCTCGATATGAGTTTATCAGTCTAACTCACTTCATGGTAGATTCATTTTTTGTTATTACCTTTCTGAAATCACTAATGCTGATTATTTTCAGTCTTGAGGACAGAGGCTCAATTTATGTAAAAATCACGTTTTTCTTTTTCGGGGGGAAGGGGGCCTTCATATGGTTTTAGTGTGCAACTGCCTTTTTGTCATCTTATCTAGGCTCAAGCTAATCTTACAGTTATAACACCTTTCCCGTATTTGGAATTTCGGACTATGCATCAAAAAATCAATGGAAACATGACTGTAGTTAACTGTGCTGGTCTTTTTAAAATAAAGTTGAACTTTATATTCAACAGAATGATTTTATACTGAACCTTGCATACCTCCGTGTTTGAGAACGCAGTCTCTCTCTCTCTCTCTCTCTCTTAAAAAAACACAATCAGTAATCCGTCAGCAAATGTTCAACATCCACTGCTATTACTCAAAATTACGAATCGAGGCAAAATGACAACTAACTTTATAAGCAATCTTCTACAAAACAGAAATATATGTAAAAAAGAAACAACTAAGAAGGCACAGTATAGTATAATGCGTTTAAAAGCTAAAGTTACACGTAAACACAGTCTCTCTCTCTCTCCATATATATATATATATATATATATATATATATATATATATATATATATATATATATATATATATATATATATATATAGAGAGAGAGAGAGAGAGAGAGAGAGAGAGAGAGAGAGAGAGAGAGAGAGAGAGAGAGAGAGAGAGAGAGAGAGAGATATGTGCGTGTATATATATATATATATATATATATATATATATATATATATATATATATATATATATATATATATATATATATATATATATATATATCAAAGACAAACCACCCTGAGACGGGCACACCCCCGCAATAGCGACAAAACGCTCGAGTCTACCACACAAGATTCATTGAAAAGGAAAGCAAGGAAGAACAAAATGCCTTTTTTTTTTTTTTTTTTTTGAGGCAACAAACGCATCACTGAACACGCCCTGCACATACGAAAATTCACGTAAAATCCAGCAAACTTCGATCTTCCGCCATAAAGAAGAACGTTTGTGCCGCAGTGAAAAACAAATAGGGGAAATATGAAAGAAGAGATTGATTGCCTGTACAACTGTGGTAAATGCGCCCGGGCGAGCGACACCCTCTCACGTTTACCAGTTCGACTGATTGATTTCGGTTATACATAACCTCACGAGAGTAGTAACAGGCCGCTGACTCTTACATACGAGAGTCGCCTCAAACGTGTGTCTTTCAGACTCAAGAAAATGTGACCAAACACAAACCTGAAACAGAAAAGAAACGTTTACTCATTACAAGTTTCTCACTTGAAAGCAATAAGAAATCTTGACTGACGAGAGAGAAAAAGAGGGAAAAGACAAATAAAAAATATTTTGAAAAAAGTTCAGTGCATAAAATCTATTGCAAAATCGACAGAATTTATAACTGACGAGAGAAAATAGCACATGACACTTGACCTCAGCCGAGTTCAGCATATCACGAAAAATCATGGAATTTTCCCAATAAAACAAAGAACAATCAGAGAAATTCTAAAGCAAAACTATCTCAGCACAGTGACAATGGATGGTGAACTTTGCTCTCCAGTTGAAAGGATATTATCTCGATCTGGTTTCTTTTCTTCATTTTTTCGAATAAACTTCTGATCTCTCGCTGCCATGGTTGCAGACCTCACAAGAAGCACAGAAAAAAGTGACTTGATATAAAATATTGGAAAAGGAAGTCACTAACACAACGCATTTTATTATTATTATTATTATTATTATTATTATTATTATTATTATTATTATTATTATTATTATTATTATTATTATTATAGCTTAACCAGACCCTGAGCTGATTAACGGCTCTCAGAGAGCTGGCCCGAAGAATTAAAGTGAAATGGTGTACCAATGCATTTTTTTTTTAATAAACATTCATCCATGCATTTAAATGATAACGACTTCAAAATTACAAATTCGTGCATTTAAATAATAACAACTCCAAAATTACAAAAAGCTTATTTCTTGTTTATCAAATTAAAACAAATACACTAACGCGCGACCCAACAGCTTCCAAAAACAAATTCAGGTACCGGAAATGAGCTACGTCTCAGTTTCAAAATACTTTTAAATGGCTATTATCAATCATTCGCCCTTTGATTTGACTAGCCGAAGCGTACTGTATCAGAAGCGACAATCATTTTAATAATCACTGCTACTTAGACCGTAAACTCAGACTTTTTACGGGTAATAACGATGCAATATTGTCTTATATTTTATACACTCTTAAAGGTTCAATTTTCTAGTTACGTTGAACTTTTTCAACATGCACATTGAGCGTAAAATGCGTTGAATAAATATAATGCCAAACCTATAAATGTTCATATAGAAATATTTGTATGCAATACTCGGAAACTCACGACTCCGTAAAAGCCGCCATGAAAGTGCGGAATAACTGTCATTATTTTTCTTTATTGAAATTCTCGGTACACAGCCTTCACTCCAACGGTTCGATCATATCCTTCGCGGTTCGTCCTCAACCTCACAGAGTGTGGGTGGCATATGCTCAGTAATCTCGGAGTCCAGGCGGTCTTCGTAAAAAACTGAATCAAAATTGCCCATACTCTTACTTGCAAGATGGACGACATGATTACAAACACCTCAGCCTTGTACAGGCATACCTTCCAGATATCTGCATCTATATTTACTGGAGAAATTAAAAAGAAGTGTTTGACCCAAATGAAGCAACAGAGTAGCTACAGTCTTGAAAGATGATAAAAATTAGAGAAAAAAGCAACAGCAGATCATTTCAAAGGTTGGTTTGAGGAAAAGAGACATCGATTTTTACAGTATAAGGGCAGCTGGCGTCTACACGAGTTAATGATGGAAGTGGTGGCTTGGCGGGTGTGACAACAACTTTTGAGAGACACAGAGGGGCTATCTCTATAAGCCCAACGGAGTCAAACCAAAATGATAAAATACAGAAAGCGAAGGCGAGACCATCTAGCAGTCGGTAGAGAGTTTGGTTGAAAATAACTAATTTCCCTTATGTTAGTCCTGTTCAGACTGGAAACACCGAAAGAGATATTCTTTATAAGACACCATTATTTCAGACAATAAAGGATATGTTCACTATACAGAGAGCAGATTTAGCCATCTCCAACACAGAACTGAAGCGACCCGAACACTCAAGATGTTGACAGAAGAGGGAAGAGAAACACTTTATTAAAAGAAAAAAAAAAAATGACAAAGTACAAGACAGCAACAGGCAACCAGACGCGGCATGCATATAGGGGAAAGCCCTCTATAATGAATGGCATTGGCTGTGATATGATACATACCTTTTCCAAGCTATTGATTACTAGACAAACGTCATTCCTCAGGGCTGATACGGTACTCAGGTAGTATTACAAAATATAAATGCTTACAGATAACTATATAGGGGAATTACAATATATTAAGTGGAAAAGAAATTATCAAACTGAGACGAAGAGTTAGATGCGAAAAAGTCACAGAAATTGTTTGAAAAATTGGTTACTGAGTCACAGAACCAAACCAAGTTATGTTTTCCTTATTCACTCAAGAGCTTTTAACAAAGAAATGGCAATTTGAGGCCAAGTGCGGACGAAAGAGCCCGTCTTCAAGGCGAAGGAAAAAGAAATATATAGACGGATAAGTCACTCAACAAAAAGGGTACTTTGGAAAAGGTCAAGGATACAGATGAGGAACCGATTAGGTACAAAAAAAAAAAGCATAAGACACCACGAGTTTTTTTTTTTTTTTTTTTTTTTTTGCTACTGACAGTAAAACTTCCCGGCCGAAATCATTAAGGGTAACCGTGATTGGCAGAATTGAAGCTGGTTGATGAAATTACCAACTTACTATATTTTAACTTTTTTTTTTTGTGCATGCAATGTTTAATCTTTGCTTATATTACCTCATACTCGGCAAAATAATACAAGACAGTGAACGAAGGATACAACATGTTAGGGTATTCGCTACGATGATGCAGTATTTAGAAACATAAAAGGATTTTTAGATACTTTCTATTACAATAGTCAGCTAAGCAGACATAAGACAGAAGCTGTAGAATTATCGACTGCAGATTTTATTCTTCAGCTCCATAATAACCAGACTGTGGAAATGAGAAATAGACCAGGTATGGTGTCCTCAGCAACATTCATAAAGCCATTACACAGTGTACTAAAAATGAATTTGCTAAGGGGAAGCAAAGCTCTAAGAAAGAAGTATGGCTCACAGACTCTTATGAGAGATTCCGTCGAACGCCTCGGAGATATCAAGAATGACCTTAAAACATTCTTCGAAGTTCAGTACAGAGACTGGCCAAACATCATCGGCATTACTAATAGAAGAGAAGGTGGACATTAAATAAGGTTGATGAATTAAAAAAGGAGAATGATAATGACTGAGGAGAAAGATAATGATTGAGTGCATGAGTAAAAAAAAAAAAAAAAAAAAAAAAGAGAGAGAGAGAGAGAGAGAGGCTAATATAAAATAAAACACGAGACACCTCGTCAAGCAAATTACTTCAGCATTTGTCCTGGAATACGATATGGTCCGGAATATACCTGCGAACCATTACGTGCTCAGAAGAGGGAAGACAAGAAAGAATTAGAGTGGGCCTCAAAGTACTGGAATTCGTTCAAAATTTCGGCACTGCCGAAGCGCAGAGATCATTTCTTTTGAGCAACATGAAAAACCAAGGGTGGCTATCCTGACCTGCGCGATTATCATAGGTGTTAATCCAAGAATATAAATTTTCGTTGGAGATGAATGTTCCGGGTTCGTTATACTGTAATGATAATATAATTATATTTTGAGAGGAAAAAGTGAATCGAATATTCTTACGTTCACTTCTGAAGAGTCCAGAGATGTGATGTTAGATAGTAAATATAGACAACATCTATCTGAATTCTGTCACAAATATTATAACATCTCACAGAAGGAATCAAGTTCAAATGAGACAAAATCACAAACAACACAAATTCCATTCAATGAACAAATAAAAAAACATTAGATGCAAATGAACAAATTCATTACAAACAAACCCCACGGAAAATAACAGACAAAGGCATCGAACACTATCTTCCGTGAATGGTGAAATACAATACCAAAAAACAGCAGAAACGACGCACTTCCTTGTAAAGGCAACTTTCTTTAGCAGGCACAAAGAGACGACGATAAAAACGCTAGTAATATATCAGTGGAGATTTCGATAAGACTTAACCACGGTTCATCGTTCATGTAACAAACAAGGGGAGATCCTCGAAAAACAAAGAGAGGGTTCGAAAGATTGTGAAACAATAACCACACACACACACACACAAAATCTGTATGAAACGAACAACGGGAAATAATTCAGAAAAAGTACTAATCTGCATATTTAAAGAGGAGAAAAGATTGCTTGCTGAAC
>JANJGK010000033.1:2536541-2561541 GCA_039081455.1 Macrobrachium rosenbergii | reverse complement strand
GACGGTCGTCAAACCTCTTTATTTTAAACTTTTCTTCCACAGCATAACTGTACTCTGGGTATACAATACCGAACCTCTTTCTTCTTCTTCCTGAACGAGCTAGTCCTTCTGTATTCAAAGCAAATCCCATCACCAATGGAGAATAAAAATTCTTCATACCTGCTTACTCAACGCAAATCAGATCCACCAATTACTTTCTTGAGGAAACAGATACAGTCAATAAAGAATAAAACCTTATTTCAGTTATCTCGAGGGAAACCAGTCTTCAAACGCAGGGAAAGATTTTTAAGTAAGCTTCAAGAAGGTAAACTGTTCCCCCTGTTAAGGAAATTAATTTTTTTATGTCAGCTTCAATAAGTTGTCATTCACCTACTAGGGAAACTTAATTATTTTTTGTCACCTTCAAGAAAAGAAACCAGTCACTTGCTAAGGAAACACATCTTTTATGTCAGCTTCAAGAATGTAGCAGGTTACCTTTTAGAGAAATTTTTTTTTTTTATGTTAGCTTTGAGATGGTAAACCACTCACCTACTAGGGAAGCTTAATATTTTTTCATGTTAGCTTCAAGAAAGTAACATAGTTACTTGCTAGGGAAACAGCATTTTATCAGTTTCAAGAAGGTAAACCAGTCACCTGCTAAGGAAATTCATCCTCCATACGTCATCTACATGAAAGTAAATCAGTCACTTGGTAGGAAAACCCAAATCTGATGTCTGCTTCAAGAATGTAACCCAATCACCCACTAGGAAAACAATTTTTGTCTGCTCCTCTCACTATTAACACCACTCACCACAGTTCACATCAACATGCTAATGCAAATAACACACTAGACATGAGAACGAAACGGTTTGCCAACTTTCTTAAAGTATAGCACTCACCTGTCACAGGGGCAGCAGCTGATATTAGTTCTTTCAATGTACCCAGCCAACAATAAAGGGACAACAATTTTGTCACTATATATTTAAAAATAAAAATTACCAACTAGAGCATAAATTATTTATAAGCTTTCTTACTAATTAAAGCGAAAACTGTTTCTCAGCATTCTCACGGTAGATCACAGTCGCCAGCCACAACATGAAACAGTTTTTATAAGTTTTTACAAAGTACATCATTCACCAGTTGGAAAGGTTAAAATGTTTCCAACAAGGGATATATATATATATATATATATATATATATATATATATATATATATATATATATATATATATATGTGTGTGTGTGTGTGTGTGTTTCAAGTAAAGTAGTGACCTTCCGTAAAAGACAGAAAAAAAGAGAGAGAGAGAGAGAGAGCATTTCGTAATGCATTTTCTAAATGTACCCGTCATTAACTAGAGGGAGAAAACAGTTCACACTATTTTCTCTAAGCAAATAGGTCAATCAACAGGGAAAAAAAAACTCACTGCCCGTTTTTCAACACTCAAGTCCAGGCATTAAAGTAGTTTTACCTGTTAAGTTTCTTCAAAAATAAAACCATGACGTATTGCGCATGCAGTTTCAAATGCAATCTGACGATAAGAGATTTTGCTTTTTAATGCCGAAAATAGAGTGGGTTGCTCGGTTTACACTTTTCCATAAATGCAAATGGGTTCAAAAAAAAAAAAAAATATAACCTATCACCGCGTTCCACAAATCTGGGCCAGTAACATCAAAATGAAAAGACTCCAAAGCTCTTGAAATTTAGAGGGCATTTCCTGGAGTGTAAGAGAAAGCTGCATAAAATTTATCAAGCATTTCATACTAAGAAATCTTTTATCATTAACCTTTACCTGTTGCTCCCTTTTCATTCGAAACATCACGTGAATAATACGAGGCTTCCCGAGATCGGGGAGGGCGTGTCCCACCGGACAGGTAAAACTGTCTACCCGGGAGGTCTCTGCCAGTGTTACTATAATCATCCACCTTTCCTGACATTCCGAAGATTCATCTGGATTAATCTTTCATTTCCTAATAACTCGAGCGACTGACATCGGCTGATTGCGTGTAGAAAGCATATATAAGTAAAGGCTTTTAAATATAACCATTAAAACACAAAAAAATTGAATACATTTTTCATGCATGAGTAGCATTAACTGAAATTTACAAACAAGCTAAACCCTTATTGATGAGTTTATGGCAAGGCCTTTAACGTTACTCAGTAAAACACTATCCGGCTAAATTGTCTTGTGATGTCTGTCAATCTTTTTCAACATCAATCACCTCCATTGACATTTTCTTTTTCCGGAATTTATTTACTGATTCTGCAAAATAAAATTTTCGCCGTACCTCTGTAAAAATTTCCATGAGGGAAGACCATGAACCTAAGACTTTAAAAAAAAAAAGTAATACCAACCCTTTACCTCCAAAAGGTTGGGTTAGGTTCTACCATTGTCTCCCAAATATTCATGAGGTTTTTTTTTTTGACAAGGTGAGATATGAATAAATATCAATCCTTTGCGATTTGGTGGATTTTAGAATCCAGCTCCACATCAAGAGTTTGTATTCTTTTTGAACGCAGTCTTCTTTGTAATATTATGCACTTAATAGCTACATTGGTAATATATATATATATATATATATATATATATATATATATATATATATATATATATATATATATATATATATATATATACATATATATATATATATATATATATATATATATATATAAATATATAATGTATATACATACATATGTGTAAATGTGTGCGTCTGCACGGCAGTTTATTCTTACACATCGATTCAGAACAAAAAGCAAGAAAGTGACAAACAGATACCTTAGTTGACAGTAGATTAACATACGTGGCTAAACAGCGTTACCGAATATTGTACATTATTTCAAACGTCAATCTAATCCAGAGTAACCTTGAACTTAGGTCTCTCTCGTATCCACGAAATGTTCCGCCAAAAGCCACGAAGGAGAGTGAACACCCACTGCACTGCCAGGCCACCCATCCGCCCACCAACACACACACACACACACCCATGCATTCACCCAACCAAACCGTAGGCGCCCCCCCCCCCCACCCACTCGTTGCATTAAGATATTTTCCGAGTATTGCACGCCACATGGTTTTCCCTCACCCTTGTGACCCTGCCGCGTCCACCCAGTCACATTATACATCCATGGATGAGTGATATCCTTCCCTGATACCTTATCCCGGCATCCCACGCGTGGCCCCGACTCCGTATCGCATCAGGATAATCATGTGTTGAAGATATTTAGGTCATTATATATAAAGAATTGGAATGCTATCTGAACGGGAGATCTCAAGTTGGAAGGAGATACATTGGTGGAGGGGGGATAGACCACAACCCCTCCCTCCCTCCCTCCACCCCAAAACCCTTCCCCATGACCCAAAATCTGATATGCATAACCCGTGTGACCCTTTGGCATTCGTAGACGCCATTGATGCGGTCCCCTCGAGACGCTCTTTAGTCCGGCCACTCAAACTGATGAAAGGGGATCGAGATACGACATCTTCCATCTTAAGTATTTTCCTATGCGATTCTGCACACGTAAGAAGGCGAAATACATCTAACCATTCTGGATGAGATTTCAAACGAGTTTATTATTATTATTATTATTATTATTATTATTATTATTATGCAACTTCCCATATGTATAAAACCCAAACAATTTTTCTACGGGTTATTACGTATTTAATTTTGAATTTACACCATCAATTTCAGCAAAACTGTCATCTTCATTGCAACTGGCAACGCTAAACCCAACACCTTCCCTCCCCCGGTAATTTTTCCTCGTTCCCCTCAACCACGATAAAAATGAAGAAAGCTTTATTCCGGCCCATTAAATATCCCAGAACGGATTGCATTAATATAATTTTGTCAATTTTACCAGCTGAGCTCTAGTTCACCTGATCTGGATACCTCCACCTTTTAAAACTGTGTTTATAATTATTATCATTTTAAAGTAGTAAAAAACATAAATTCTGTCGATACCTGGATTTTGACTTGGGAAAATTTCCGTTAAGAATGTCTGCAGAGTTACCAGAAATATTTTATCAATCCATTAAATGTTCTGTATCTTTTGTATTATTTATTAGTGTAATAATTAGTTAGCGATACTTTCACTGACCAAATATTAACGACAAAAGGAAAGCACATACCACTAGAGAAAAAAAAACAAGTATATAAAAAAGAGAAAAGAATCCACTCGACTCCGTAACCTCTCCCCAATCCCCCGGAGACTCGTTCCGAGCAGGTATTATACATGATTGATACGGGACGGCCAGCACCTTCTCCATCCATCACCGCGGTTTTGGCGTGTCAGAGAAACTTCACGGTATGCCCGTCTTGGCAATGCTGCCGAATCTGTTTTTGTGGCGTTTTTCCCTCAACTCTTTATACATTCTCTTTTTTTTTTTTTTGCGGGATTTCTATTTTGCTACCTATGGGTAAGATGAATGAAGTGTTTTCGTATATGTTAGCACGCGTAAACGGGGCAACTCCTTCCTTATCCTATCCAACATTTTCACTCTGCCTAAGAATTTTTCACTAATCTACAACTTATAACCTCTCTGACTGATTAATTTGAGTGTACTGTCAGAATGCAATAAATGGCAATAGATACATTTTTGTGATTCAACATTTTCACTCTGCCTAAGAATTTTTCACTAAGATAATCTACAACTTATAACCTCACAAACTGATTAACTAGAGTTGACTGTCAGAATGCAATAAAGGGCAATGAATACATTTTGGTATTGTACTCAAATTCCCTTAGTATAACGAATACTGCAAAAATTTGTACATGTATACTCCAGTCAAATATTTACAACTTGAACTGACCATAAAAAAATCTACAGAAAAAAGTCTGGTTTGGTAGACTTACTTTCCATGGTAAAACTCAAAAACATGAATTATTACTAAAAGAGAGAGAGAGAGAGCGTCTTATTTTTTATGACCTTATTTTTTCAGCTACTTCCTAATCGATAAATGAAAAGGCATGGCATTTTCTTCCGGCATCAATTTTCCCCTCATTCTTATAACACCCGTTACATTACAAGGCAGTTTTAGCATTTGAAAGCTCCTTCGTTCTTTCTGACTTTTTTTCCCAATAGGCCTTAAACTCAAAACGGGGTTAAACTGCCCTCGCTGTAGGCCTTTGCATACATGAACTAAAAAAGCATTTCACTTAGGTTAAACATAATCAGCAGTACCTATTAAAACGATGATATATGCATTCAAAGGACTAAAAGTATGCCGGGTTACAAAAGACACTTTCTTGTCGATAAAATATATTATGTAAAAATAAAAAACACAAACTCCTGTACTTACAGATTCACTCGAAAGCAAAAATCTTTACAGTAAACTACTGAAAGATATTTATTTCAAATTTTGTACCAGAAGTATTTCCCGACAATTGAACATGTTCAAGGAGCCAATAACTTACAATGTTGATAATCTAGGGGAATAAAAATTCATTATGAAGTTTAAAATAAAACTTGAGAGAGGGCACTTGCTGGCCTGAGAGCTATGAACTTGACTTGCACCCTACTGATGGCAGTGTTTTTCCACTCACTCAAATTCACTCGTGCTGCTTATATTGTTACACTAATTTTGCTCCATCATGAGCCTACCAGGATCTTCTAACCTGCAAGCACCATGGAGTAAAGGCAAACGTAACTCCGAAAACTGATAAAGACGGAAAAATCGGATTAAAAATTCCGATTTTTTAACAGTACTTCTCATTAAAAAGAATGCAAAAAATTATTAATAATGTAATATTAAATAATTTTGGAGCTGCACTTGTAATTCCTTCTACATTCAATTCATTAAGTGAAAAATCGGAATACAAACTTCAATTTTTTTTTAACAGTAACTTTCATTAAAAGCAATGCAAAACATTATTAATAATGTAATATTGAATAACTTTGGGGCTCCATTGGTAATTCCTTCTACACTCAATACATTAAGGGTAAATTTGAAATAACTGGACGAATCTACGAAATATAATCATCAATAGAATATTAAACACAGTTTTAATCATATTTTTCGCAACATGCAAAATACGTTTGAAGCAATCAAATATTATGTAAATTTCCCTTAGATACATAGAAGTCAGTTAGGTTTCTCACAATCGTTAGGGAAAGACGAGAGAGAGAGAGAGAGAGAGAGAGAGAGAGAGAGAGAGAGAGAGAGAGAGAGAGAGAGAGAGAGAGAGAGAGTGTATACGTCTGTATTGCAAAGGACATATTAAATACATTTTTACAGATATAAAAACACAGAGTCAGTGCTCTGTTGGACTTCTCTCAAGTGATGATGAGTTGTGCCTTTTAACAGGGAGAAGGTTGAATAAGTCAGACGACCAAAAATTCCACATCATGCAAAAGAATGGTAAGATATATATATATATATATATATATATATATATATATATATATATATATATATATATATATATATATATATATATATATATATATAGTAACAACAATGATCTCTTAACATACACTTTCATCGTGCCCACTGTATTTGTTTTCTACCAGATTTTAATCTGGAAAGAGGAATAAATGAAGCTATCTTTTATCGTGAGAGACTGGAACCCGCACGCTATAGAAAGATAGACGTTTCGCTAACTCATAATTATATATATATATATATATACATATACATATATATTCATAAATATATATATATATATACATACGTATATATATGTATATGTATATATATATATATATATATATATATATATATATATATATATATATAGAGAGAGAGAGAGAGAGAGAGAGAGAGAGAGAGAGAGAGAGAGAGAGAGAGAGAGAGAGAGATGATGAAGGACAAGGAAGGAGGCAGGCGTTATTGCTCTACCAGGAAGATTGCGCAAATGTACAAAAAGGAGAGTAAATAAGTGAACTCCATGACTGTGATGGTGAAATTCAGTGTGGCAGGAGAATGAATCTGTATTTGGCTGGGTTTGACGACCGAGAGCGGCAGTTATGATTATCGATTTCCAAACAAAAACTGACGACAAAGAAAGAGATATATTTGCTCGGTAGGCTTCGAATGCATATGACGAGGAAAAATATGAGTCGAGATAGTCTTTTGGAAATGCTTTCTGAAAGGGGACTGATTTTCGGTCTCAGCGAGTTCACGAGAAGAATGCCCAATTTACACTGGGGAAAGAGAAAGTAGTACATGTTGGTGATGAGTAAATGAAATAATATAATATTCATATATGCAAAAATTTCAAACAACACATATTAAAGGAGTATTTATTTTTTTCCGTAGTAAAAATATAAGCAGACTGATTTTTTTTATTTAAAGGCTTAAAGAATAAGAGTTTAGAACATGCTCATAGTGTAAATAACAACTGAATTTGATGAAAGCGAGGTGCGAATGAGCCACAGATATCAGATGGATGAAAGTGAGATAGGGTTAGAGATTCCTCAGAAGGAATTTATGACGAATGAACATAAGTCAAGGATGAGGTTACTGAGTCAGCAAATGTTCGTACAGAGAGGTACACAGGAAGCATGAATAACTGTGAGTGGGAAGGATGACGTGAGAGGTCTGGTGAAGAAAAAAACTAACTGTCTAAGGTGCAGTTACAGGGCAGAATACATCATGTAAGCACCATGTAGAGAGAATATGGCCTTCAGGCCAAAGACCAAGCGCTGGGACCTGTGAGGTCATTCAGCACTGAAGCGGAAGTTGACAGTAAAAAGGTTTGAAAGGTGTAACAGGAGGAAAACCTCGCAGCTGCACTATGAAACAATTGTTAGGAGAGTTTGGATACCAAGATGGAAGAAAGATAATATGAATGGAGGTTACAGTAAAAGGAATGAAAGAGGTTGCAGGTAGGGGCTGAAGGGACGCTGTAAATAAACTTTAGTACCGCCTACAGTGCACCCCGTGAGGTGCACTCACGGTAAGTGAAAGGAAAAACAAGAGAGAAAAAGAGCAGGGTATTCTGATATTTTAGGGTTCACTCTGATCAAGCAGTTTTGGGAAAAAATAAATTTTTTGATATTTTAGGGTTCACTCTGATCAAGCAGTTTTGGGAAAAAATAAATTTTGTGATATTTTAGGGTTCACTCTGATCAAGCAATTTTGGGAAAAAATAAATTTTGTGATATTTTAGGGTTCACTCTGGTCAAGCAGTTTTGGGAAAAAATAAATTTTGTGATATTTTAGGGTTCACTCTGATCAAGCAGTTTTGGGAAAAAATAAATTCTGTGAGCATGAAGTAACTTCATGCAGAGAAAGGCCAATGAGACAATGGTTCGTCGAACTGACATTCAACAGAATGCATTCAAATACTCTTGGAGTGAGTATTTGGAGGAGTATCTGAATGTGGAGGAGAGAAAGGAGTTAAATCTAACTGATGCAACTGTTCAAGAGTTAATGTCGATTTGAGAATGTCAATGCGAGGGATACTTAAGGATATAAGGGGAAAATATAAAAGTTCGAAGAATGGGAAGTGACCAGGATCTGACAAAATTACAAATCTGACGTTTAATGGGGATGATAGTATGACTTGACTGGCCGATCAGGGTATGTAGAGTGAGTCTGGATGAAAGAGATTGTCCAAAGGAATGCCTGATAGTCACAATTATTCACTTATTTACGGGAAAGAGCACTTAGGGAGCCATAAGTATTATAAAAGCTACACGTTATTTAATTTACCCTGCAAAGTGTATGATGTAGCTTTGACTGAGAGAGCTAGAGAAACAACAGAGGTATAGATAGGGAAAGAGCATTTGTGGCTAATATATATATATATATATATATATATATATATAATATATATATATATATATATATATATATATATATATATAAATTTATATATATATATATATATATATATATATATATATATATATATATATATTTTTTTTTTTTAAACAGTATATATATATATTTTTAAACAGTCGTATGAGAAGTTGAGAATAAAGGAGGAACGCTTTATGTGAAATTAAGTCTTGACTGAACTGACACTGATGTCGGCTGGAGGGTGATGAGGATTAGTGTACAAAACTGTACATGGAGCCATTGGGCCTTTCTTTTGTGACGAGAGCCACGAAAGTAAGTGAATATGCAGAATGGAGAATGAATGGCATGGTGCAAAAATATGTCTAATACAAGGTGGTTGCAAATACAGAAAAGAAAAGGAATGGAGTGTGAAGTAGCTGATGAAAGTTAACAGTGAAAAGAACCTGCAGAAACTGAAGAAAAAGTTTGACAGTGGTTGCAAGAAAAGAAGTTGAACTTGAATGTTAGCAGTCCAGTTGTAAGAGAACTCGTCACTGAAGTCTGAGGTAGTTACTGTCGGTGGTTCGAATCCACCGGTTGATACACTTATTAGTTATAAGTCCCCCTTCCCTTCCGTAATCTTTCCGAGGTAGAGCGAATCGGATATTTAACGACATTTATAGCCTGATTTTTGTTTATTCATACATACATACATACATACATACTATACATACAGTATATAAGTATATTTTTATTTATATAAGTATATAATATATAAATATATATATATATATATATATATATATATATATACATATATATATATATATAAAAAATATCATATATATATATATATATATATAAATTATATGTATATATATATATATATATATATATATATATATATATATGTATAATCACAATTGCAAATAAAATTAAACACTGATATTCACATCACTAATCCTTCCTCTCCTTGCTTTATGAGGTGTAGTCCTACTATTATGTTATTTAAATCCTGATCCTCTGTCTGAATCAGAGCTCCTCTCCCTTGTCATAGACTGTGTTACCGGCGTTGCTTGCGTGTGCAACATCATTATCCATAATGACACAATTTGTAGTTCATTGCCAAAACCGAACCACTCCGAAATGCCATCCTTAAAAGGTTTAGGTAGTTCAAACCACCAGGAGCACGCAATGGCAACCACCTCATTTTCCGAATGAATGCAAAAGGTCGTTCTAGGAAATTTTTGTGGTGTGATAAATCCAGTTGCTTAGAACGAGACAAAACACCTTCAGTAAGTGTCAGTAATTCAGCAAAAATGAGTTAAGACTAACATAAGACTCGCAAAATTCTGAGATTGGAAACGCTGATTGTTTCTCTCCCATTACTACTGTTGGAGGTATCTCTAGATTGTATGAGTATCCTTTAAAAGGCAGATTTGTTTTGTTTATAAACGATATTCTTTCCTATTGCCTTCCTCTTTCTTCTGCATTTTACACATCTAATGCAGAAAGGAATACAATTTACTGTCCTACGGAATTCAAATAATAAAAAAAAAAAGGAAAGCTATTTAGATCTCAATGCGCCCATTAAAGAAAATGAAAAAAAAAGAAAAAAAAATCTTGAGCTCTGGCAATGTTGCCGCAGTAGCTCTTATGAATATCAAGAGGTCTCCTTGAGCAGGTTGAGATGCCTATCATTCCCTAAAAATGGACATTACCTCAAAATTACGTTGAATTTAGACGACCTTTTAAAATTCCATGAATCTGCAATATGCTGCATACGATTTCAATGAGCTGAACGGATGTTCCCTCTGAGGGAGGGAGGGAGGGAGGGAGGAAATATAATGCATATTGGTGTTCTCTTTAACTCTGGTGCTCAGGGGAGTTTAACATATGTCCCATTACCATAAAATAATCAAACATTTTATCATTCTATATTTGTACATAATTATATCAAACTACAACAAGAAATTTTCAATCTTCTCTTTTTGTACACACACACACACACACACGCACATACACACACACATATATATGTGTGTGTCTGTGTATTCATATGCACGGATGATATTTGTGAATATAATCTAGAAAATAAGCGTGAGTGTTTGTGCTTGCAAGCGCGCGTATGTGTGTGGATATATGCACAGACACAAATGTATGCATAAATACATAAATTTATGACCTCTTCCTATCGACGTCATATGCATGTCGGGCGGCCACGAAGTCCTAATAAACGTCCCCAGCGGAGCAAACAAAGATTCCAAACAGGTCCTCGCGCCGCATAGCAATTGCGGGAAAAGACCAGCCTCCGAAATCCAAACCAGATGAAACCTGGCCGTCGAACCCAATCAATTAAGATCGGAATATATAGACTGGAAGATACTTATACAGCCTCGCGCCTCCATAAGATCAGAATACACGACTGATCCGTAATCTCCGATGACCAGCGGGAACCGCACACAATAAACTCTCCCCGATATGTTCTATAACATAGGACCTTACACAAACAAATTGCAGATACTCTCTTCTATTGATTGGTATCGCACGGGTAGAGATATATACTGTATATATCTATGCCCTGCCCCCAACAATACCCCCACTGCGCCGGCCGAAACGCCTTCTCCATACCGTCGGCGAGCCCCTTGCTATGACCACCGCTGGCAAAAACTGTAACCCCTAAGAACGAGAGCGCCTCCTCCCATCACTCCAGAAAGGAAAATGCTAATAGGCCATAATCAAGGCTCAATGTTGGTGCTCCATCGGGGTGCCGCAGGACATCATAACGGGGCCCTTAACATTCGGCCAGATAAAATTTATGATTCAGTGATTGGTGCTAATGGTAACCCCCTCCAGCCCCTTTCGACCCGCCACCCCCCTCGACGTCTACCCACTTGCAGGATATTAAGCGAGGTCGCGAGGCATCCAGGAGCGGGACATACAAAGAAAAAGGGCACGAGAAATACCCAGGTGGAAGGAAGAAGGGGGAATGGTTAAAAAATGGAAGCGGGTTCTTCTCGCTGTTGCTTTGGAAGGGGCTTTTATCGTGGTGGCAGGAACTGCGAGGCACAGCAAATAGGATGCAATGTCCGCACTGTTACCAAGGTCCATGTATAGGGTAATAAGGTGCCTTACAGAGACGAGCTCTTCTAAAGGGACCGGCAGCAGAAGTGATGGGGCGCTTGTAGCCAGCACACACAAGAGCCCGACTCCACCCTTCGCCAATCATGTTAAAGGACTCCGTCGTTGCTGCTCGTGCTATATATTTTCCTTCTGAACTTCATTAACATTTCACGATGTCGAACGCTCAAGTTTTAATCCCAACTCCCTTTGTTGGGCCCTAGTGTAAAGGAACACTACGATGCTATTCGCATGCAAGGAAAGGTAAATGAGCCGTCGACTTTCAGGCACGGCCCTTTCTTATAAATCACCCGTTTCACAAGCACACAATCTACTGCCATTTTCAGCATGCATCCAAGCATAACACAACAATGGACGATGAAAACTCCGAGGCATATTTGTTGAAAAATACTTGTGGAAAAATAAAACCTTGCCAGCTTTATGACCTAGACTGCAACAAGGCAGCTAAGCAAACAACAAAGAGAATTAGCAAATACAAGACCAATCACCGTCTATCCATCTGAAGCCTTTGATAAAAAGACTGCAAAAAAAAAAAAAAAAAAAACTCGCGTTTATCGACGACCTGAAAGCAAAAACTAAATTAACTGATAATAAATTGAGTAGACAATAAACTCTAATGCTCACCCCACCTCGGCGATTACATTAGGGTAGTAAATTTTCCCGAAGGTGATTTCAGACCCTGAAATATGTGTTTTCGGGGTTACAGGACCATTCATCAGCGAGATATGAGTCCTGTATTAACATTTATGTAATACTAATACTTAATTCTATTTAGTTAAATAAGAGTTTCACAATGGCCTCAAAAAAAGCTGAGGAATATATCATGAACTAAATGGTTAACGAGGAGAGGACTATCGACAGATATGCAAATTCAGTCTGCTGACCTCTAAAGTAAAGGCCGAAAGGGAGCGAGGAAATCATTCATGTCGTCTGGGCGATACAGCATAAAAGCTTGCATTAATATTAACTAAAGCAATATCTTTTAAAGTATATATACATAAACACACAACACACATATACATGTATATGTATGTATGTATTTATATACGTATGTATGTAGATATTATGTATGTATACAAATATACAAATATATATATACACACACTTGTGTACATAAAATTAGTCATACCAACAAGTGTCATATGCATAAATACACGTACAGTATGTATACATCATACGCAAAGAACGATTGATGCCAATTGCATAAATTGCATAAATTTTAAACATGATTCCTCCTGGTCTGACATGCTTTGCCTTTCAGAATCGAGGGGGTAATGTAATCATGACCCAAATCATTACACCACCTTGAAAGGAACAAAGCTCTTCACAAGAGCAATGTTGCACAAATTCACCTCGTGAATGAATCAGGTGTGAATGTGGTTGTGGCTGGTGAATGAGAGCCAGGTTGATTTCTTCAGGTGGGTATCGCTTCATATGTAAATAACTTGAGGCCTCCAACTGAAGGCCGGCGAGCAGCAGAAATGATACGAAAAGGAAATCACTTAATATCTTCCAGGCTAAAGAGGTACGCGAATATCTCTGGGGTTAAAAGATAACTGTTGCTGCTGCATCACGAACGAACCTAATCTCTAGTCTTGACATTTTATTCTTGGTAAGATGATTTTTTTACTATTTCACAAAGTCAGAGGAAAATAATGACTACAGTATTGAATAGCATCAACTGTTTTTTGCTAAGTAGAGAGTCATTAAAATATTGCAGAAACAAACAACAAAGAGAGGTAAACATGAATCATCCCACTGAAAGCAGTGTCAGCATTTCCTAATCAACATAACCGTTGAACACGGTTTTTTATTATGTATAAATCTCAACGATATTTGCTTGTCAAATCTTATATATACATATATATATATAATATATATATAATATATATATATATATATATATATATATATATATATATATATATATATATATATATATATATATATATATATATTATATTACACTGTAGTATTACAGGAAAAGACATTCATATATATATATATAGATATAGATTTCTGACTCACCACGGGACCGAACCCCAGCCTTTCGAGTGAGAGTCCAGGACATTAGCAATTCAGGCACAAAGGTCATAAAAGGAGTTGGAACCTGAGTGCCTACGTGCTTGAAGGTTTTTCCCAGGCAGGCGACTAAGGCTTAACATACCAGCGAATTTTACCCAACTCCCAATAGTCGCCTGCCCGGGAAAAACCCAGGGTACTTAAGTACAGTGCTCAGGTTCGAGCTCCTTTTATGAACTTTGTGCCCGAATTGCTAATGCCCTGGACTCTCACTCGAAAGACCGGGGTTCGGTCCCGTGGTGAGTCAGAAATTTATTTCTGTGAAACACGTTCCCATGTGTTCATTTCCATATAATATATATATATATATATATATATATATATATATATATATATATATATATATATATATATATATATATATATATATATATATATATATATATATACACATATATATATATTTATATGTGTGTGTGTGCACGCGTGTGTGTGTAAGTGTATGTGTGTGTGAATCCTTGACAGCATATATTAAAACGACAAATTGCATTTTCTTTTTTGCTGGATTGGGAAGACAAAGAAAGTGATGGACAAGTATTGAGAAAGAGTTATTGTAAAGTGTTTTAATACCAAAGAAGTGCGAGAACTGGTACAAAATAGATATAAATGACTTTTTTCCTCGGAGAAGAGGTGGTGGTCGACGCCCCACTGACATGCCTTCTGTTTAGGTGGAAAAAGCGGCTTGCTGTGGAAATTTCCATTAACGATTCAGCAGTTAAATGATGAACAGTGATCATACACTAAGGAGTTCCCCTTATTAGGGGAAACTTCTTAATATTGATATGATATATATATATATATATATATATATATATATATATATATATATATATATATACACACACACATATATATACATATATATATTTATTTATATATGTGTGTCTGTTTGTATGTATACATGCATACATATATATACATAATGTAAACAGCTTTTTGCCCTTTGCTATTATCATTTACGATACTTGGACTACAGTTACTATCGCAACTGTGACGATGACTACCTGGCTGTATTTTATTAATATTTTTATCATAAAAAATACCCCTTTCAAGCACAACTCTATTACTACTAGTAATAACAATACTATTACTATTATTCATAATCTCTCGAAACACAACCAAAAAAAATGTAAGGATGCGGTTAATACATAATGAATCAGTATGGAAACAAGTAAAAAATGCGCCGAAGTTTCTTCGACGCAATCGAGTTTTCTGTCCGGTGGTGGCCTTTGCCACGGCCCACAAAACTCTCAGCCGCGGCCCATAAAACTCAGCCACGGTCCGGTGGTGGCCTATGTTGTTGGTACCTATAGCACTGCCAGAAGTACAATTATGGCTAACTTTAACCTTAAATAAAATAAAAACTAATGAGGCTAGAGAGCTGCAGTTTGGTGTGTTTGATGATTGGAGGGTGGATGATCAACATACCAATTTGCAGCCCTCTAGCCTCAGTGGTCTTTAAGATTTGAGGGTGGATGGACCAACAAAGCCGGCACAATAGTTTTCCTTTACAGAAAACTAAAAACAATAATGGAAATAAAAGCACTACCTCTGCTCTTGTCACCTAACTCAGAAAGGTCGGTCATTTTCTAGATGATCTCGATTTATCAGCGGCAATGTTGCTTCCATCTCTTTGAAATCCAAGCACCCTCAGTTTGTTTCCTTTTCCCAGCGATGGAAAAAGGAGATTATTATAGGCGTACATTTAGCCAACAGTGTATTTACAAAATTAAGTCGTAGTGTAAGATATATGTATATAACTGTATGATCAATTTTCCGAAGCATTTTATTCACCATAATTGCAGTTAGATTTGCTTTCTGGGTTAGTGTGCTACTGTAAATGTAATAACATCGTGAGAAATAAAAATGCAGAGCAAATGACCAAGTTAACGATAGGGTGCAAAATATTTATGAAAATGAATTACCCTTATGTTAAATTAAAGTAATTGAAAACCAGTGTTGGATGAAAGCGAAAACAAATCGAAACGTAATTATCAATACAAGAAAAATGAGCAAAACGCAACAGGCAACACCAGTGCAGCTTATACCTTCCAACTAGAATGCTTAAATTAAACCAGTATATTTCTTGTAAGATTATAAACACATCTCCCAGCTGCAGAGAATGAGATCGAAAGGAAACTGTGCTCAAAACTGGAGCATCGGAACAACGAGGCCTTTTATCATACTGGCAAACATGACGTACACATTCCAGTATATCACAGACACGCCGGAATGACGTCATCAGCAGATCGAGACCGCTGATTGTATGTAACCTCGATATTCCTTTCTCCGTATGTGGCGCCCTCATGGGCATACGAAGCACACAGGGTATGTAAGGCCACGGCCGCTGGCTCCCCTTGCAACCGCCCGTGAAAGGGTGTGCGCAGGAAAAGGTACGAAGTGTCGGTGGGCGTAGAGGCGAAGAATAAGATGGGTGGGGAGGGCGAAGGTGCCCAGAAGATGGACAAGGAGCTGAAAAGATGTAAAGAGGTGTGCGCGATCTAATTTATAAGTGGCGCTCTCGCCCGCAAGTTATTGAGCCCGAGTTACAGAAGGTATGATAATGAACTCCTTTGCATCGACGTCGGCTTTTTGCAATGAATGATCTTTTGAACTTCCTTCTCGTTCGTGTTGGTGATCTTGGCTGTCGGTGTATTACTTGCTTTAGGGTTTATAATAAAGAAAAAAAAATTACCTTCTTTCAGTTAGGGCCACAACCAAATCGGCTGTTACCACGACAAATAAATTCTTCAGTGGAAAATGCAAACTTCGAGACATTATGAAGATGAAATCAAAGAGTTTACAATATCTATTGAGAATAAAATACTGAACCTCTGAGCCATCTAACAAGACTGACCTGGCTGTACAAGCGCAGGTCAACTGACCTCTTCATCCTAATTCTCATTCCCTCTGCATCAAAGGCCTTCGAATCGACCTTCCTTTACTCTTCTATTAGCGTCCCCGTCCCAAAGAAGTCGGGTCATAAACCACATTATGGAGATCTTTACCAGAGTCCTTAAGAAGTTCCTCTTTTCACATTCTCACAGATAGAGAAAAAGTGGGCGGGGTGGGCGTGAGGGTGTAGATTCGCAGGCGTGTGGGTGGGAGCATAGGTCGCGGGTGGGGCGCGCAACCTGGATGCTAAACTTCTGTGGAGTGGTGTTCGGGGAACGCTGTAAAGTCGAACCATTCAGACGGGGTCTATTCGAGGCGTCTATGTGTGTATGTCTGTGCCAAGCCAAAAGAGAGGGGTTGAGGCTGGGAAAAGGAGGGTTAAACTCCTTTGAGGTGGGAGGTGTTGTTTATGGTGGTTATGCCGAGAGGGGGAGGGGGGAGAGGGGGGGAGGGTTGTTTGAGCAGAAGTGTTTACAGGATAGGTTAGCGTGCTGGATTCATGGCCAATAGGCAATGAGGCTCTACGAAGTTATGAGGGAAAGTCCCTTTCGTAGGAAAAAGTTGTATAAGGCGTCGATGGTCCCACCAAACTCACTCCAGGTTAAGGCAAACAAGAACGCCGATGAAAATAAATTATATAGCAAGGAAAGTGCTCCATGATCGCTCAAAAGTGGTATGAAATTATCCCAAGGGAAATTCTATGGTCAAGTTAAAATACCCCTTTAAACATGATCGATCCTAATATGATGACTGTAAAATTTAGAGCTCTCTCTCTCTCTCATAACTTACACATACATTCTTAATCCCATGCTGAGAGATTTGTGGTGGTAAAAAAAGAGCTAAAAAAAAAAGCTTTTATCTGACTCTTCTTGAACGATGTGCTTTCAAACAGTTTAACAGTGTAAATGTGGTATTTAATTAGTACAGCATTTAAACAGGCGAAAAAGGTATTGAGCAATCATTACTTCTGAGATAAAGCTTCCCTCTTTTACCCTCAAAGTCTTGTATCCTTTGGACATGGAACCCTACAATGTCACAGGATAGCCGTCCCATCAGCCTCTGCAAATCATGAATGACAATATAAAATCCAAAATTAACAGATGGAAATGACCATCAAATCGCTGATATTAATGGAAAGAAATGTTTTATTTTCATTTACATAGGGAGGAAGCGGTAATTTTGCTGATCCCTGATAATACAGTAGATATATACTGTATATATATATATATATATATATATATATATATATATATATATATATATACATATATATATATATATATATATATATATATATATATATATATATATATATATATACATATACATATAATATATATATATATATATATATATATATATATATATATATATATATATATGTGTGTGTGTGTGTGTGTGTGTGTGTACAAATGACATGTTATATATATACATATACATCAGTTAAGGAATGGTCAAATCTTTTACCGCCTTCAAAAATTAACATCAACGTTCTTTTAAAAGTAAAATCAACAGATTTCCTCCTCTCCCCGAAAAGGTATCAAAATGTATTACACTTCAACGTTAAACATTACGAAAACTTTTTGCTACGTTCTTTTCGTGCACTACATATTAACACATTCATCAATCTGCAAAACTGCTTTAAGCTCATGAAGTAAAATGCATACAATAAATTAATCTCCCAGAGCGAATATGAACTATTTTTGAGTAGAACTCATATGCTCACAAGATTTCCTAAGCAGACCACAAAGGTATTATGCCAAAACATTCGCTTAATCTGGCGTTTACATCGCTATCGTAAAGCATTTCACTTCAGCAGTAAGCAAAGCAATTTGTAATCTCAAGAGCAATCTCAGGGATACCTCAGTTCTTTTTTTTTTTTTTTTTATTCCGTCGCGTCCTCTTTCCCCTAAAATCAGATTAATTTTCATTTGGAGTTGCACCCTAATAAGATCAGTTCGTAATTTAATAATTTGTAATACCCCCACAAGTTACTGTTTTCGTCTCTGAGTTTCGTTTAAAAGTGTCACATAAAGTATTCATCTTTATTTGCATTATGATTTAATGAAAATTGTCGAGGTTTTTACAACACAAACAACGACAAAAGCAAATAAAAAGACTACCTCAAATTTCAAGGAATTCTCGAATTGGCGAGAGAGAGAGAGAGAGGAGAGGAGAGAGAGAGAGAGACGAGAGAGAGAGAGAGAGACGAGAGAGAGAGAGAGAGAGCTGACCAAGTGAATTCAAGAGAGATTAAAGGGCAAAAGAAAATAAAACGCTGAAAGCAAAAACACACACCCACTGTAAAGAGATGCTAGTTTCATTATGCACTAAGCCTGATTAATACCAGGAGGTCGAGGCATCAGGCACTTACTTGGCCATCGCACTAAACCCACAACAGCAGGAGCTATTACCATTACAAATAACTCCACGGATGGGGAGAATTCAAGTGGAATCACTGTTCCTTTTGATTTATCTACTTGCGTCTTCGGAGGCTGCTTTCATCAGTGCCTTGCCATTATGATAAGCGAGGAGAAGGCGTGGAGAGAGAGAGAGAGAGAGAGAGAGGAGAGAGAGAGAGAGAGAGAGAGAGAGAGAGAGAGAGAGAGAGAGATCGTACAAATAAGACAATAGAGAGGAGAAGGCGTGGGAGAGAGAGAGAGCGAGAGAGAGAGATCGTACAAATAAGACAATAAGAGAGGAGAGAGAGAGAGAGAGAGAGAGAGAGAGAGAGGAGAGAGAGAGAGAGAGAGAGAGAGAGGTCGTACAAATAAGACGACGGGGAGGGGGAAGGGGAGATGAACTGGGAGAGAGGGGTGGTAGGAGGAAGGAAAGGGGAGGGGGGGGAGAGAACACAGTAACTTACAACAATGGAACCAAGTCGTAAAGTAAAAGCTAAAAATAATTAGTAAATTAAGAGGGTGTAAAGATGGCCCGACAGGGCTTTTAGGTGCTTTCAAGTCCGCACACCACCAATGCTTTGAGACAAGCGGCATCTCGTGCTTGCATTTCATGAATGCAAAGACCCACGCATCAGTTGCTGTCGAGAAGTGCGGTTCCATTCCGACTAACGTTGTTTACGATACCCAATATCACCGCTGAAGACGGCTGCTGACCATCCATTGTCCCCAGCTCTTCATTAACAAAAGAAACCATAATAAATGACAAGCGCCTCTGGTACGCTCGCTAGGGACAAGCTACACGGCAAGGAACAAGGAAAAGACTGCAGCACGAGATCCGATGTTGGCGCAGGAACACGGTGCATCTTTTACAAATAGTTTTGGGGAAACACAGAGCTTCATCTGCGCATACTAGATTCCTCTGTTTCATCTTTTTTCTATTTAGGTCTCCATTAATATAAGTACGTGTATCTCCAAAAGTATAAGTACATGGGTCTCCAAAAGTATAAGTACGTACGTGTCCGACTGTTTAAGTACGTGGGCCTCCAAAAGTATAAGTACGTGGGTCTCCAAAAGTATAAGTACGTGGGCCTCCAAAAGTTTAAGTACGTGGGTCTCCAAAAGTATAAGTACGTGGGTCTCCAAAAGTTTAAGTACGTGGGTCTCCAAAAGTATAAGTACGTGGGTCTCCAAAAGTTTAATTACGTGGGTCTCCAAAAGTTTAATTACGTAGGTCTCCAAAAGTAGGAGTCCAAAAGTTTAAGTAGGTGGGTCTCCAAAAGTATAAGTACGTGCATCTCCAAAAGTGTAAGTACATGGGTCTCCAAAAGTATAAGTACGTAGGTGTCCAAAAGTGTAATACGTGCGTCTCCAAAAGCATAATGAGTGGGTCTCCAAAAGTATAATGAGTGGGTCTCCAAAAGTATAAGTACGTGGGTCTCCAAAAATATTATAAGTGGGTCTCCAAAGTATAAGTACGTGGGTCTCCAAAAATATAATAAGTGGGTCCCAAAAGTATAATGAGTGGGTCCTCCAAAGTTTTAAGTACGTGGGTCGCCAAAAGTATGTATACGTGGGTCTCCAAAACTTCAAGTACGTAGGTCTTCAAAGTACAAAATACCAATATTTTTAGGTATTTCAAGGTAGCTCAGTGGGATAAGGCATCGAAAGCTAAAGTCATAACGCTGATTCGAAGCTCATAGGTGAAATGAGTGTATTTTTATCATTATCCTATTATGGTTCAAGGATTTCATAATCAACGTTAAGCTGGGTCAATTACTGGATAGGTGACCACCATGAAAAGCCGGAATATTCGATAACCCCTTTTGGCACCTCTTTCCTTAATGAGAAAAGGTTTAAGATTAAACAAATATTTAATATATACACACATATATATATGTGTGTAATACTGTATATATACGTGAGTGCGTATGAATATTTTGACATACACCACGACATTTTTTAATATTCACAAACATTAAGCTACAAATGTCGTCTGATATAAAATTCTGTGAACCTCACAATAATACTCCGAGGGGGAAATTTATAAGTGATAAGCGATACGTCACCAGGGGGACTCGAACCACCGAGTGGTTGTGGAACGATACGACTTTTCAGTGACGCTTACCATTAGGCTATCAATGTTTGTGAAAATATTATGTATATAATATTATAATAATATATATATATATATATATATATATATATATATATATATATATATATATATATGTATGTATATATATGGTTGTGTGTGTGTGTACCCACACACATAGAAGTAGGTGTAATATCTGGAAAACCTGTAGCAGAAAACAGAAATCCGCCTAGGGTACACTGGAGACTACAGCCGTAAACAGGAACAAATGACGAACCACGTCAAGAGCAATTAGCCTTGACGAAGAAGGTCGGATTATAGTCAAAGGAATCTGCTGACTCGACCAATTTATAGTCCGTGTATTTCACGATGAGCTTGGCGTACGTTTCAGGTAGGTTAAGGTCAATCCGCTTCCAAAAGGGGCCAGGTCATTCCAAGGAGGACTTCAGTGTCACACCGGGAGTTCTGGCGATCATTGATCCTCAACGGGGTGGCCGTACTACATCGAAGTACGAAGACTGAGAAAAGCTTGGCCGAAATTAAATCAGGCTCAGTCTTGAAAGAAGCAGTGGCGACTCACTCCACACCGCTTATGTAATACAAACCTACACTTTATGTGAATAAGCTCCTTGCCTGCCTGCACACTCTTTGCATGAGGTCGGGACACAGAAAACTATTACAATGTGCGTAACCAAATACGTTTGCAGCAAGCGTTTAAAGAATGATTATGGACGTCCCAAGAGTCGATGGAATGCACGTACGTGGAACACAATTGAAAGAAATGAATAAATAACACGGTTTCACTTTTACAATCAATAGCGCAAGAACTGGAAAGCACAATACACAGAACTCCAGTTTGTAAGTGTAATCTTCAAGGAGTTGTTGCATTTGAAACAAATTTTACCAATTTATGAGTAATAACTACTCCAGAGGATAGGTACATCAAAATGATAAGTACAAAGATTTCACAATACAGTGAAAAAAATTGGACAAGGGTAGCGGGATAAAATATAAAATTTAACATTTTAAAAGCTCTGAAATAAAAAAAATTAGTTGCTAGTTAGTGGATTATAAAAGCTATTATATACAAGGGGTATTTCTATACATGTCATCACCACGATACAATAACAAGTAAAACCGTACACAAAAACATAAGTAGCATTTACATGCGTTTATAACATTTATAGAAACGAGAAATAGTAAGGGGATTTTTCACGCAGATCCATTTGTCTCCAAACTGGGTAATTAAAAAAACTGAAAAAAAATATTCGTCGTCCACAAATAATTACGCATACATATAAAAAAGGTATTCAACTCATATAAATGTATACATACACGAGAGTACTATCCAGCTTCCGAAAGAAACGCGCTTCAACAGACATATCCAGTTTTTCTAAAAAAAAAAAAAAAAATCAAAGAATAGTTCTTATTTTCATCTGTAAATCACTAGCAAAAAAAACCTTATACGGTGGTGTATATAATTTAAAAAGTCCAGATGTTACCACTCACCTAACGCGTAAGAAGAGGGAGATATGAGGACCTTCGTAGGGTAACGAAACTTGATCCAGTAGGAGTAACTATGTCCCAAAAATTCCAACCCCTACCTAAAACATATCCCGATTCGGACAAGCATACCCCCTTACCCATTGCAAGTTCTTGGATGCAAAGGATGATGGTTGCATCACCAAAATGAATGATAGAGGACCATGAGAAGCGTAACAGTTCCCTCATTAAAATTTTGTAAATGAAGCTTTTAATCACTAGATGGAAGACGCCTATAAAAAAAACTTCAGGATTACAGAATTACATTGGAAAAAAAAAAACTCAAAATTGCAGAAGTATTCGGATTATTGCCTTGAACTGGACAGCATGAGGGTCCGTACCCAGACGCGAATTAACACGGTTGACATTTAATATTTCCAAAACAAACCCAAAAGTTTTCGCGTGAAAGGATTGGAGGTCTGCTTAATAATTTCCACGTTCCTGAGAACTGAGAGCGCTCGAGATTGCAAAGTAAACAAAACACGTAGACACCGATCTCTCAGCTAGCCAAAAGAGGCCTTTTAAAATTCTAAAATTCAGCAGGATACAGGACACGACAAAGCTATATCCACATCGCAAAATTTCACATTCTTTAATACTGTTATGGTATTAGACTGTGTATACTGAAAATCCCGACATGTGGACTTGACTGGGTGGCAGGGTGGAGGCTTATTTACATTCGAAATCAACTCACATCAGACTCCGGGACTCTCAGGTTTCCCAAGCAAATCTGATTAACTGAGCGCATTAGTTCGCCAGATATCTCAAGGGACCAGAAACACGGCTCATAAATATTCGGGAACAATTATCATTTTAAACAATGGAAAAAATATTTTCAACGAATTTTAAGTGCATGGGCAGATGAAAAAGTATATTGCAAAGAAAATAGGAGAAAATAAGATCCCATCTTATCTAAAAGGACATATTACCTGAAATGTGGAAAGCCTTACATAAGACAGAGGTTTTAAGGACTTCGTTGCAGAGAGAGAGAGAGAGAGAGAGAGAGAGAGAGAGAGAGAGAGAAGAGAGAGAGGAGAGAGAGAGGAATGTGGAAAAAAATATAAATCGTTCACACGTCCATCCTTCCCGGATAGAAAGAATACTTGATAAAGAAAAAAAAAAAAACATCTATGCACTTAAGAATCTTAAACGCCAGAACAATAAGGGCTAATTTTCCCGACCCAAATATCGTGCACAAAAACCTCGGTAGTAGGAGGACCACCTCAGTACCTGCAACTCTGAAATAACTGCAAAAAGCAACTCAGGAAACGCTCATCACTTGTTTGAATGCGTTTATTTATTATAAGCTCTTAGAAGTGTTCATGATGATGGTGTTTTTCTGAAGCAAAATGCAATGAGCGTTAATCACCAAGTTGACGTGCGCAGACTAGCACGAATTCTTAAATAAGAAAACATCATACGGATGGATTTACCCCGGTGGCGTGGGGATCAACTTGTTGAGTCACTTCCCCCTTTTTCATGTTGGTACACATTTTGCTGCAACCACAACAGTCCACTAACAACCAGACATTTTATGAACTACTTAGGTCAACTGAGGTTCAATGAATTTTAAGGAATGCGTCAATATGATCCCCTCCTCGTCCGATTTTGGATTCGAACGCTGTCGTCTGACTGTGAGCTAGATGTGTGATAAAATGAGCTTTGAGGCCAAAGAGAGAGGAAGGTGGGGGGCCAATACGGTCCCTTCCTAGTCCGATTTTGGATTCGAACGCTGGTCGTCTAATTTAGAGCTAGACGTGCTATCAAATGAGCTATGAGGCCAGCTAGAGAGAGAGAGAGAGAGAGAGAGAGAGAAGAGAGAGAGGAGAGAGAGAGAGAGAGAGAGAGAGAGAGAGAGAGGGGGGGGGGGGGGGGATGGGAGAGTAAGGGTCGGGGTTGGGGATTACTAGGTCAGAGCTCAAAGTGGATCACAGATACAAGTGCGTACCATCCATTTGAAGTGGGCAACTCGGAATCTTGATAAAGGCGTTTTATTAAGACGGGGCTCAACTCGGAGGTGCCACGAATTGCAGAGCGAGGCACCGGGGAAGAAAGACGCTTCCCCGAGGCTATGAGATGATTGCCCAACGGTACCGCCCTTTCCTGAGCTGACTGCAGTTTATTTCTTACGATGCAT
>JANJGK010000033.1:2522916-2536441 GCA_039081455.1 Macrobrachium rosenbergii | reverse complement strand
TGGTGCACGGAGGGCTTCGGTGCCCTGACGAAGAACCGCTCTGGACCCAATGAATTTAGGTTACCTCTGGATTCGATACGATTCACAGTGATCGTAAGACACTGGCGAACGACATTCGTTTTCTCTCTCTCTCTCTCTCTCTCTCTCTCTCTCTCTCTCTCTCTCTCTCTATCTATCTATCTATCTATATATATATATATATATATATATATATATATATATATATATATGTATGTATATATATATATATATATATATATATATATAATATATATATATAGTATACATATAATTTTATATATATACTATATATACATATACATACATACATACATATATATATATATATATATATATATAAAAATTTATACATATACATACATACATAAATACATACATACACCATATATATACACTCCTATGTGTGTGTGTGTGTGTATTTCACAGAATCGTTACAAACCTCATTCAAATGTAACAATATAACCACAATACCAAATAGAGAGCGTAAGGCCTGGCCACAATGCACCAGCGAAATCAGCGAATTATTTCTCCGAATCTTACAGAAGTCACCTTGATTAGCTGAGCGTGCAGATAATCCCATTTTTCGTGCGGATATCAGACAAACAGAACCTGGAGGGTTTTTCCACTGCCGCCTCTGAAATTAGGCGCCCATTCTTCTTGCTAGATTTGCCGTAAGGATCACTCGATTTTTAGTGGCCCAAAATATACACATTTGCTCTCAATTCTTCGTAAATCACGACAGGTCTGAAGAAATATTTCTGGCCTCTTGCTTAAGTCAGTAGACATCTCGAAAAGTAAGTTTGCAATCCCACTAGCATTTGTGATCACTTAATTTGTCATTTCGCTTTTTCAACCTCCCAACAGAGATGTTGAAAAACGGTAAATATTCATAATCACGCCGGCGCGTCTTTCTCGGTACTTACCTGAAAAGGAACCGAAGTGGTTCTTTGGTACATTCATTAGATGCAATGGAAAATAAAGAAAAAAAAACTTTTCTTTCCTTAGGATATTGCTGCTTATTCCTGCGCATGGAAGTGGCTGTTTCTACGATGGTCTGCTGATATCACCTATAACGCTTTAAGAAAATACCACCAAGCAACCCACCTTTTTAATATGAAGATATGGCCTGTTTGCATTTGAGCGATAATCATTTCTTATAAAAGAATATAAATCAATAAGAGTAATATGTATATTACACAAAATAGCGGAAATGAATGCTAACACCATCCCTTTAATATTTCTACTATTTTTTTTATTGAGACGTTGGTTTAATCCCTCTCAAGGAAAACTTTCAAAACCCGAACTAAACATATTTGATGAGTCAGATAAATGGTCGTACCACTATATACTGACGAAGCTCAGTTGCACTAAATATAGCTGCTAGGGAGTTCATCAAAGTCGAAAAGGGAACAAACAGTTTACTGCGAGAAATTTTGACATACTGAAAACCGAACTACTACTGTAGAAGTAAAACGTCCTCATCTTAGGTGGGCCAAATTATAATCGCCCATCTCGGGGTTAAGTTATCTCCTGATCACCCCTTGCTAACCAATGATGAGAGTTACTTCCCATGTGGTCTTCGGTGGGCGTTCCTGTACTTGTCACCTATCATCCTGAAACACTTCTCACTAAATATAATTTTTGTTCAAGAAACATTATAAAAAAAGACCCTACATAACCCAGACAGTTTTACTGAAAATCCTCACTATGTATAAAAATTTGCGAGTGGTCCTTTTTCCCGAACCCAGCACATTTATTTTAGTTTGCTCAAAAGCATTCATCCTTCCAATGTCTTGTCATGTACAGTAAGTGGCTGCTTAACCTTTAAGCCATTATATAGGCAACTGGGAACAAGACAATTGCTTCCTAGCAGCCATTATGACTATAGGAAACAATAAACTAATTGTGATGCCCTTTCGGATCTAACTAGCTACAACCAGCAGTTTTGAGTCCAGACATGTTTAAAATCTTTTCAACGTTGCCATCGTATGGCAATCAAGCTTGTAGCTTATGTAGGAAGCTACGTACATTATCTCATTTACCACTTTTTTCAAGCCATGAACGTCAAAATTGTCGCGTTGACGGCGTCTTCAGTAAGCCTAGCTCTATCTCGTCTGGTCTTTGACCGGTTAGTTTTCCGGATTCATAGTTTTTATTTTTAACATGTGACATGATTGTTAGTCTGGGATAACACCACTTTGAGGTAGTTTTCATTCGCTCAGCTGCAAAGTGACGCTGCTGATGATCTAAAAAATAAAAAAAATACAGAAATACATAAAAATGAAAAATAAAAATAGATATATATCAAGATAAAAAATGAAAAAATAGATATAAATAAAAATAAGAATAAAAAAAATACAAACTTTATGAAAAAACAGATTCTGTATTAAGCTTTCCCTCCATAGTTCACTATAAGGAGGTAATACTGTAATTACTACTTCTATATTTATGACGATACGTTACCTTTAACTCAAAGCTTTCTTTTTCAAAACACTTCAAAATTATATCCTTTAATTCTGTCTAAAACCTATGTTCGCGAGGCTTCCTACTGCATATATGATGGTTTTTATGCCACATGCTTCCTATATTCCTTTCTTACGCTATTGGAAAAATGTCCTCCCGTCTAAGTGTCTACTGATTCCCGGGATCTTCATCGAGGTTGCTTGACTGTGCCAGTTATTGATTTTGATGTCAAAACACGAAAAGTTCGTCCCCCGTAGGAGAGTAGTGTCGTTAGCGCACCTCACATAGTGCACTGTAGGCATTACTAAAGGGTGTTTGCAGCGTCCCTTCGGCCCCTACCTGCAACCCCTTTTCATTCCTTTTACTGCACCTCCATTCCCGCTTACTTCCTTCAATCTTGTTGTCCAACACCTCTAACTGTTATTTCTTAGTGCAACTGTGGGGGTTTCTCCCATTTCCACCTGACGATCTTCGAACTTCATTTCTTTCTTTCGGATCTCTTTACTTTGCTGTCCAACCACTCCAACTACCTCTTCCGCCAACATTCACATTTCTTCTAGGTGACAAGTTGTTACTTTTTTATTTTTTTTTTTTTTTTTTACTGTGAAGCTGACGGAAGGCCTTCCTAAAAGTTATTCACGTCGATGCTCTGAAGATGAATATTGCAATTCTGCTTTCAAGCGCCATGCTTCGCTGTCTTAGTTTTCTTAACTAGTTTTCATTGGCTTATATTTGAATATAATTACCTATTTGTTGAAGTATTTCATTAGTTACTTGCCTTCACAAACTTGAAAACCGAAGCCATCTCCATTTCAATGGAAATTATTAAAAATGTACACTTCTAAACGGAGCAGGTGTGCTACAAAGTACAGATTAGGAGGGAGAGAGGAGAGACGGCCGCACAGGCGAATGATAGAGGATGTCTGCATAAGAATGGAGAGAGAGAGAGAGAGAGAGAGAGAGAGGAGAGAGAGAGAGAGAGAGAGAGAGAAGAGAGAGAGAGAGAGAGATGGTTAAATAATAAAAGAGTTACATTAAGTATCAATATATATATACATAACTTGTCTACACGTGGTCTTGATTATCTAAATAACTTGGCAGCGACTAAGCTTATTGTGTTAAATCAATATACAACTTACTTTCGTGTAGACATTTAAATCATTGACATGTAAACGTTTGACATAACCAGTTTTTCTCTGTCTCTAAAACACTGCATACCTGAACACATACGAGTAACTAAAACAATTGTTTGATATATATATATATATATATATATATATATATATATATATATATATATATATATATATATATATATATATATATATATGTAAGTGTGCGTGTGTATAAACAATTACATGCCGCCAGAACGTACGGTATAGTCAACGGAATGCCCTTAGCTAACCCAAGCTTTAAATAAAGTATAGGCCGACGAAATCAATGCAGGCTCATCAGAACGAAACTTATCGGAAAAAGGAAAAGGAATCAAGTAAAACTTGGATATCAACAGATATGCACAAACAGGAGGAGGAGGAGGAGGAGGAGGAGAAGGAGGAGGTGAAAGACACGCGCCTAAAAAGAGAGAGAGAGAGAGAGAGAGAGGCCTCAGGGCCATCTACCAATCATTATCCCTGTCTACCCAACCTATCATTATCATCCTTTCTGGTCTTTTTTATATTTCTTTTTTCACTTACTTGTCTGACCCGCTATATACGGCGTTCAAAATGGAACTGGAGAACTGAGTCCTCCCTTGTGCGAAATACTAGATTGTCAACATCATCCGCATAGCGCGCGCTCATTGCACAATGGAGGCATCATGGTCGAGGTACTGCGAACATAGGTTGAGGAATTAGGACACAAAGTTCTCCATAATTATTTCTTTAGTGTGGGTGTGTTTAATTACGTACAGGTATGCGATTATCATTCATAAACGCTCTCAAAGAGGCATACACAGAAACATATGCATACATATAAACATGCATATAAAATATATATACTGTATTATATATATATATATATATATATATATATATATATATATTATATAATATATATATATATATATATATATATATATATATATATATATATATACATTAATATAAATAATCACATGTTATTGATTATAATACATTGATGTATATTTGAACATATATATATCAATATATATATTTATATATATATATATAATATATATATATATATATATAATATATATATATAAGTACATACATACATAATTATGACTGCACATACAAGCTAGGTTAAGACGTGAAAGAATCAAACAGGTTTACATACCAAAGGACTTTTCCGTGTCAAGTATCGAGGAAAAGGGGGAAAAGGGAATTACTGATGAAATAAAGAAAGCAGTATAACATAAACTTGACTCCTAGACGGTAGAACTATAACTGAATAATGCTGAGAGCAATGTTGAACGTCCCAGAATAGCAGCAATAGCAATAATAATGACAATGTTGGTAACACTGGCGACCGCCGGCAACAATAATGACTATACGCAACGATAATAGCAGTAATGGTAGTATTACTACTATTACTACCATCGCTACTTCTAGGGATTACAAGTGAGACGCTGCGGTACGGTGGCTAGACGGTGTGACTGCCAGGCTGACCAGGGATTATAAGGTACGTCTGGACGACAACAAGCATTTTCGAAGTTCCAGCACCACCCCTGATAACCAAAGACCAGGCTACAACCAGGCCGTCGTTTCTCTTCGGAAACCACCGCCCTCCGTCTTCTTAAATAGCCCGAGAGTCTCCCTCTAATAATACCCGGGGTGAAACTTCCGAGATACCGGCGCCGTGCCCGGGCGCCCTTCTCTATCTGGAAGGCGCTTGAAATACGGTTAATTGCCGATCACCTAGTGGTTCCGATAAGGGATGGCTAATAACACCTTAACGGCCATCCCTTTTCCCCGGTAACTTATGGCATTGTACCGGCCAGTGGTGTGTGCAAACCAAGGGCCAACTGGGGAGGGAGGGAGGGGAGGGAGGAGTAGGATGCAGGGGGCAGAAGGTAGGGAGGGGAAGAGGGGAGAGAAGGCCTTCCATACCAAGGGGATATCACCCAATTTAGGATGCCCAGTTCCGGAGATAAAAGGTATACCTGATCCTCCTCTCCAGACAGAAATCAGAGAGAGATTTCAACCTCAGCCGATTCATGCAGACCTAGATACAGAATGGAATAGAATATAGAGTTTTAGGCCAAAGGCCAACCACTGGGACCCTATGAGGTCATTCAGCGCTGGAAGGGAAATTAAGAGTAAGCAGGTTTTGAAAAGTGTAACAGGAGGAAAACCTCGCAGCTGCACATGAAATAATTGTTAGGAGACGGTGGATAGCAAGATGAAAGAAAGATAATATGAATGGAGGTACAGTAAAAGGAATGAAAGTGGCTTCAGCTAGGGGCCGAGGGGGACGCTGCAAAGAACCTTTAGTAATGCCTACAGTGCACCCCGTGAAGTGCACTGAAGGCATTACCCCCCTCGAAGAAACCTAGATACAGGGGTTGATTCTAATAGTTATGGAGTATCTGCAGATAACGAATCTTACCAAACCAAACGGAGTCACTTTTCCTTTCCCTGCAGGGGAGTGAATCTGAAACATTTATCCAAAAATGGGGCAAAAAATTGCAATAAGTGATATGCCATAAAAACGACCCCCCATAACATATATAATCATTTGTAACAAGAGGCAGTAGGAAAGGGTGAAAAGTAAAGGGCAGAAAGCTATGCACCAAGATGCTGAGGGACAGTTGCTAGGCGCACTGTACGCAGTAACCCACTCTCGTAAGTTAGGATGCCAAATAAGTGATATTTCATTTCACTAAATGTTTTTTCTCTATAAAAAAAAATTCAATTTCAGACCTGAATTCCGAGTATTTTATCCGAACAATTTTTACACAATATAAGCAATTCTTAATAAAAACAAACGCTTGCACTGTCTTTAGCAAGGCTTAACATCGATACAGTCAATATAATTTTTCTAGAGAATAATAATAATAATAATAATAATAATAATAATAATAATAATAATAATAATAATAATAATAATAATAAATAATAATAATAATAATTTATTTTGGGGTGTATCACAGTCATCCTATTCGACAGTATTTTTTTTTTTTTTTTTTTTTTTTTACAGTGTGGGGTTCCGGGTTGCATCCTGCCTCCTTAGGAGTCCATCACTTTTCTCACTATGTGAGCTGTTTCTAGTAGCACACTTTTGTGCATGAATCCTGGAGCTACTTCGGCATCTAGTTTTTCCAGATTCCTTTTCCATGGATCTTGGGGATCGTGCCTAGTGTTCCTATGATCATGGGTACAATTGCCACTGGCATATTCCACATCCTTCTTATTTCGATTTTCAGGTCTTGATACTTATCAATTCTAATTAATTAATAATAATAATAATAATAATAATAATAATAATAATAATAATAATAATAATAATAATAATAATAATATATGAAGGGAGTAGACCCTCTTTTAAACAGGTCTTATTAAAAAGGAACCTGAACCCAGAACGAACGATTTCTGATTGGATATTTTAATAAAAGACTTCCAATATTCCGCACACTGTCCTTTTCCAACATGAATGTCGGCCAGTTACTGACTAACATCGCTGAGCCTGAAAAGCGAACCATAAGGAGGATAGAAAAAAACACTATATAAGATAAATTCGCATAAAACAGCCATCCTTTTTAATAATAATAATAATAATAATAATAATAATAATAATAATAATAATAATAATAATATGGTGCTCATTAGGAAGTACGAGAAGGAGAAGGGTAGAGAGAAATACAGAAAGAAGAGATCTCATTTAAAACATATATAAAAAAATATAAACAAACAAACAAATAAGTGTCGTATTATTCACACCGAATGTACTAGAAAAAGACTTGCTTGAGGCATTTACTTATATATATATATATATATATATATATATATATATATATATATATATATATATATATATATATATATATATATATATATATATATTCAGATACTCAAGAGAGAAACTGCTGAAAGGCCAGATGCTCTCATACCGAACAAATCGTGCAATTTTAGGTTCATGTTGCGCGGTAGAACAGAACAGAATAGAATATAGAATTTAGGCCAAAAGCCAAGCGCTGGACCTATGAGGTCATTCAGCGCTGGAAGGGAAATTGATAGTAAGAAGGTTTGAAAGATGTAGCAGGAGGAAAACTCGCGGTTGCACTTTGAATCAATTGTTAGAGATGTTGGAAAGTCAGATGGAAGGAAGAGAATAAGAACGGAGGTACAGCAAAAGGAATGAAAGGGGTTGCAGCTAGGGCCGGACGCTTCAAAGACCCTCAAGAAATGCCTACGGTGTACCAAGTCAGACGCACTGACGGCACTACCGCCCCCCTACGGGAGTTGCGGGGGTTGAAGAACCAATCAAAGCACAGGCCTCTGTCAATACTAGAAACCAGGTAGTAATTTGACTGCTGAGTTTTCATTTTTATCAGCTGTCAAAGAAGCACACCAACAAATACGTTGAGTCAGAAAAGCGCCAGAAATTGCTGCTAGACAATCGAGATTTCACCTAAAAGGAAGCGCTTGGGGTGAGAGCTTGCATGAAGACACACGTTCACAATGACGGCTGCAAGCAGTCTTGGACGCGTTCTGACTGATCCTTTCATGCAGTGAACACAGTGTAATCTTCCCTCGATTCTATCTAATATTACGTAAAATTTACATCTCGCCAAGATGATCAACATGTGTTCCTCTGTCACACCATTCTTAGGAACACGATTCACAGTTATCATCAGTTTTTTTACCCCATCCTTTCATCAAGCTTTACTCTAACGATTTTGCTTCTTATTCACACCGATGGAGATTTAATCCACATTTCTTAATTACTGAAGCTTTTAGAAACAGAGCTGTGCCCCGTTATTAGTTCATACACCTCATTACCATAATCTACTCTCTCTCTCTCTCTCAAGTATCATACACAAACATTTATCAACATAAATATGCATATTGCAATGTGAGAGAGAGAGAGAGAGAGAGAGAGAGAGAGAGAGACGAGAGAGAGAGAGAGAGAGAGAGGAGACTGATGCAGTCAGAGCCAATTGTGCACGCATCACACTTCCTTCCATAATTGGTAAAAGCACGGCGGGCCGTATTAACTTTTTCCTTTCAGAAAATGAAGAAAGCATTATTCGAAATGCCATGGCACTCAGTTACTCTGGCAATATTTGCATGTCGTTTAAAATTCACCAATTCACAAAATGCGACAGTTACTTCATGATTTTCATGCTCGAGAAAAAAAAAAATCAAGGATAAAAATCAACCTGTAATGTATCTTCACCGTTTGCTCTCTCTCTCTCTCTCTCTCTCTCTCTCTCTCTCTCTCTCTAATAGATCGTGACTGTGACTGTGGAATCGCACAAGTCAAAATGTTTTAAGGTTTGAAGAACAGCCTTGTCACTTGCATCAATTTCAGGGCTTCACGGGAGATTAGCATTGGTCATATGGATTGACTTTGTCCCATCTTTGTTGTTAAGGATTTGAACTCAAATCTATTTGAAAAAATTAATCTATTTGAAAACATTAATTTCAAGGGAAAAATAGCATTGGTCATACGGATTACCTTTGTCCTTTTTGTTGTTAAGGACTGGACTTCAAATTCATTTGCGAAAATTTATTAAATGAACTTGTAAATAATTAGAAAGGTAGTTTGTATTTCCGCTGAGAATTGCAATATTGTTGCATGGATACATTAGACGATAAAAACAGAACTACCCTTTGTATACCCTTTGTAATGAATAACATAACAATAGTATGGTAAACAAGACAATTATGACTAGTAACTAGCAAAAAAAAAAAGAAAAAAATTGAGAATACTCGGATAGATACGTAATTAAATCCATTCCCCATCCAAAAAGGTTGCCCCAACAGTGGTTATGGCGGATTTTACCCAGATCGAACTTGTTCGGCCTTCAGTGGAAAATATCTTCGACTTTTGTAAGAGTGAAAGAGCGAAAAGAAGGAAAAGGGGAAGAAAGACAGCGAGATAAAAGTGTTCCCCGTACACCTCGCATATAAGATCTGATATTGAAGTACAATTTCAGAATCGGGACGCGCGGCCATGAAATTCCAGCAATAATAAAAGTACAAGAGAGGTCGAACGTCAGATATGACAGCGGGGGCAATGCAAGTTGTCTCTCCCCTTGGGGCACGCCACTTGGAAATCCTAAACCCGGGCCTTTGGAAGTCCGACATGGCCCTACGTCCATGTTTCAGGGTTTGACCATAGTTATTTTCTTCCCTGGGCCGCTATACAGTCTCTCGTGTGTTACCATTATGCAAATTTCTTTTTGACGGGACACGCATATTTTTGTGGCCTCGCCAAGGATTTCGGCTCGTAGCCAAGAACTTAGGTGGAAATAAATGGCCTTCGGATAATCACTGGGCTACACATAAGTTTGCTTTGCTTTCCTTATGGAGAAAGAGATATCTGCGGCACATGTTGCATCTTAGCCCCGTGTCCTACGGCAAACATGAACGGCCTTTGTATATACCCTCTCGGTCTGCGATTCATGGCGAGGCTCCTCTCTCTCGTCGTAAGGTTTCACAAGATAAAATAACTCGGTATATATTTCCATTTCATCGTCTTAAGCTGACTTTGACGATTAACAAAAATTTCAGGAAATGGAAACGTAAGTATTTTTACGTTTTAGGGTATATTATTAAGAGCAATCTTCTTGGGTACGTGTGACATTCAGGTGGAGGATATTACATTTTGTTGTTATGGAAATTTTGGCCTTTGAACGCATGGAAAATTTCCTATCAAATTTTCTCCCTATGCATGCAAATTTAGTCTGACACCTTTCGAACGAGCTCTACACGGCTCTTTCTGAAATCTTATTATGTCTCGAGGTCGAAGGTCTTGGTTCCGTGATGAACTGTAGCCCTGAGCTTGTAGAGGGCAGCTAACAAGGCAGGTAAGCATCCAGGTGAGAAGACACTTTGGCCCTTTAGCAAATTATGTACATGGCAGCCACAAGTAAATATTAGCGGCAACAATGGCGTCAGCACATAATTTCCCGCCGAAAGAAGGCCAATGGCGGCGCGCGCTGAGAACCCGGGGGCCGGCGGTCGTGACGGACGCGTAATTTCATGATAACCATAAATTCCGCACCACAAAACCCTCCGCCGCCATTATGACGGCATAAATTTATGATGCTTACATTGTTAGTGGGTATTAAGGAGACGAAGCGGATGCTAATACTGAACCTATTCTATTGCGACCACAACTCTCGTGGCGAAGTCATCAAGATTTTTTTCTCCCTTTCATTCCCGAGTCACAGTCGGATGCCTTGACGGTATGCAAGGCGGCCCTTGATTGGTCGGCGAGCACGAGGCAATATTCATACAACGCCCCTGCATTGTCTGAAGGTATTGGGGCATTACCGTGTTATCAGGACTTTTGCGCTGCCAGGAGGGCTTATCTCCCCTTCGCCTTCTAAGGAGGACCATTGAGAAGTCGTCGTGCCCAGGCCATTTGGTGTCATTAACTTCAAAATGCCAGTCGACCGGAGGGTAAAAGCGGCAACTCAATCACTGCAGAACTGAGACAAAAGACCATCATACCCTCTCAATGTCTTACCATTCCCCCAACAACCCCCTACCCCAACGCCACCACCACCAATCTCCCGGCCTGTGTCCTTTGAAGCTGAGTTGAATTCTGCAGGTCGTGGAAGGTCAGGAGTTATGATTATCAGATGGCTTGGACCGCACTGGTTATGCTGGAGGGCATGATCATGTTAAAACACACTGTCTTCTCTGAGCTCATGATCCAAACAAGTCATTTCTAAATGACCAGTCCATCCATATTTGTCAAAATTATTCTCTCTCTCTCTCTCTCTCTCTCTCTCTGCCAAAAATCTCATTACTTCTTTAGAGCACTTTGAGGTAATTTACGATCGGCTGAAACTAGATCGTCAGCCGATTAAGGGCCATCTGACCTTCTTCTGTATCCTTCGATTGCTGGGTTTGGGTCGGTTCAATCTACCACCCGGTGGCTTTCGGCTTCTTACTCACAACCCGTGAACTACTACTTGTCTGCTGTTGTTTCTTTTTCTGCCCTTTTGGATGACACAGGTGCTATTTCGAGTTACGATGAGGAGGAGGAGGAGGAGGAGGAAGGATGAAAAGGAGTATGCAGAAGAATGGAGGCATGACGAAGAGGAGATGAAAGAAAAACGAAACCATGAACAAAAGCTCACGGGCCTAGGACCTTTCTACTCTCTCTTTCTTTTCTTTCCCAAATAAATTCATCACGAACCTAAACCTTGCATTACCTCCCTCGATAGCAGCGCCGGGGCCATTCGCAGAGGTGTAAAGGACACCCCGATATGCATGCAATTGCCATCAATAAAACGCTTCACGAGAACAAAGCATAATCCATGAGGTCCATAAAAATTGCGTCTTATCAAGCGCTGTCTTTAGCACCTCACACTAGGAAGGTTCCGTAATATCAGACCAAGCAAAACGAGGTGCTTTACTGGTTATCTGACGACAGTCTCTCTCTCTCTCTCTCTCTCTCTCTCTCTTTCTCTCTCTTCGGCTCCAGTTAAAGAGTATAGCTTTTCACAAAATGGTCTAGTTTCTTGAACGGTTTTTAAGATTCTTTCCTCCTCATACCTACTCATTCGATGATTGCACTTACTTCAAAATTCTAGGGTGTTTAAGCTTTACGAAAAATGTGTGTGTGAGAGAGAGAGAGAGAGAGAGAGAGAGAGAGAGAGAGAGAGAGAGAGAGAGAGAGAGAGAGAGAGAGAGAGCGCTGAGAATGTTAGTAATGTACTTTTAACATACAAAAAATACACAACGAACAAAAAGAAGGTAAAACCAAAGCAAACAGAACAATCATACACTACGAATCTAAGTACAGCAACTTTGGAAGGTTATTTTAGCAAATTTTTTCAAACGTGGGTTCAAGGTATTACGGGAGCTTCAACATGGCTGCTTGTGCGATGAATACTTTTGACCAAAAAACATCTCTCCTTTTATGACACAATTCTTAAAAGAAAAGTCACAAATAATTGGAGATTAATAAAAAAAAAAAGCACGCGTCCTGAAAATACTTTTAACACCATAATCCCCTTGATTTAGGAACAGAAGAATCTAATTTTCCAAACACCTCACGTATACTAAAAGCACAAATACGGCAGAACCTTCACCAAAGAAATAACCCATTGTCCTTTTTTTTTTGGGGGGGGGGGGGAGGTGTCTGGCTCCAAAAAAGTCGGGACAAAAGAAAGGAGTTCACCAGCTCAGAATGATTTAACGGAACATTTGAATCGTGATAAGTTCTTCGGTCGGAGGTTTTTTTTTTTTTGCTCTCTCTTTCTTTTTGAACTATGCACTCATAAATTTTTATTCTTTTTTTTTTTTCCTCTCTCTCTCCCCGGGAACACTTTCCGAAAATCCCATTTTGTAAAGACTTCTTCCTGGCTGATTACGAAGATTTTCATAGCTACGTTCCTGTAAGAACGATTTTTGTTTCACCGTCTATAAATCTTTTCGCGACATAATAGGAGCATAAAATCTTTGCGTATGAATTATTCGTGGTATATTTACGGCTGTACTTGAGATTAACGCCATTTCTACATCAGCTGCTACTAACTTTGACAGTTAATTAAAATAAAAATTTGTAAAAGTAAATATTTTTTATTTACCCACCAAAGACTTACCTGCGAGAAAAATGCATTACTCTGTAGGGTGAAGTCTGGAGTAAGATGGAAATAGCCATAAAAAAACTTATACCAGAATAAAGTAATTTGGCTATTCCTTTATTCGCTACTTTACTTCGCCTACAGCAACTGTTTCTTAAATGCTGCAGAAAATAGTTGATGTCAATTCTGAAGTAATCGCTACCCCATTAATAAACACGTCAGCGAGCTTTAACTGACTTACCGCTTTTTATCCTACTAGTTTCAAAACCGCGAGGCCACCGACGCCGATCTTTATCACCGTGCTCCGGA
>JANJGK010000033.1:2517916-2520416 GCA_039081455.1 Macrobrachium rosenbergii | reverse complement strand
TACCAGTTAAATTTCGCCGTGTCAAATTTTCAGTTGATCAATTCGTAGCTGCGAGACGAAAATATAACCTTTGAGACGTGGTGGGGTTCTGCTCCAGGCAATAAAGCACTTCTCGACTCATACAGGGAGAATTTAACGAAACTGTCCATTTGATGCCCATCTGAATTTAAAGAAAAAGGGTGCTTTAGCTGGCAAACCTGTGTGTTTAAAAAATCACAAAAAAAAAACTCTGAATACCTACAAGGCTTATTTCAAACAGCTGCACAAGGAGCTTCATTTGAAGTGACAACAAAAAGGCTAGCACGGATTTTAAACTAAAAGTCACCGATGTATACATAAAACAATAACGAAAATGGGAAACAAAGCGAAAAAAAACGGAAGGTAAAAGATTCAAGAACTAATCTCAATCCGCCCGTAAAGAAATTAGGCTGCATATCCGAATTATGCACAGGGGTGGATGTTAAACTGTTAAGCATACATTAGGACACGCTTCACAAAGCACCTTCCTGCGAGAGAAGCTGGTCCCCCTCATCATCGGATATGAATACTCGTTTAACTTTTGTCTTCAGGCTGGTCCGCTGGTATAGTGGTTAGCGTCGTGACATGCCACTCAGATGGCGCGGGTTCGCGTCTCCCCCCAGGGAGATGAAAAATCACTGTCTCTGTATCAGGATCAGTTACTGCTGCAGTGTCGGGTATGCGGTACATTCTACGGTAGCTTGAATTTCAAGTCAATGGCCCCTTTGGTGTGCTTGTCCCATGTGAATAGATTCCATCTACTGAAATAACAATAATAATAATACTACAAAAACATAACCATTCTAAAATTTGATATATAATACTTTAATTATTTTAAGCCTTCTTCTGAAGGAATCGTGCAAGAAAACGCATTCTTTTGGTTTAAACAAATTAATTACCTTCATTGCTGGTTCAGTCATTATAAGAAGTGACGCGGCTGCCCATAGGAATATGGGGATTGTTAACATCAAGAATTTAAGAAAACTGCGGAAGGAAAGAAGCACAGAAAGAAGCCAAGAACATGCTTCTATGAGTAGAAGAACGCAGTGAACAAAAAAAAATTCATTCACCTTTAACAGGGGAACTTTTGCGATATACAACACTGGCGGAGAAATCTGAATCGAGTAAAAGTTTATCTTATGGAACTTTGCGGATCAAGTACAGTTTCAAGGGACCGATTTAACAGTGGCTAACATTTTCTTAAGCCATTCAGAATTTACTTACGCACACACACACACAATATGTAATACCAGTGTATATATGTATATATATTTATATACAGTATATATATATATATATATATATATGTATATATATATGTATACATATATATATTTATATACAGTATATATATATATATATATATATATATATATATATATATATATGTATATGTATATATATGTATATATAAATATATATACATATGTATATACTGTATACAGTATATGTATATATATATATATATATATATATATATATATATATATATATGTTACATATATAAACTTTATATATAAATAAACGTGAGTATATAATATATATATATATATATATATATATATATATATATATATATATACATATACATATACATATACACACACAAACAATTTAGTGATCCCAGAATATTGTTGAAATTAAAAAAAAAAGAATAACCGAAAATTTTTCTATGAATTAATAAAACAATCTTCCCTTCAAAGACGAACGCAAGCACAGAAAAGACCCAAGAAGTGAAATGAACTCGAGAAAGCAGCATCACCCTACTCGGCAGAAGGGACCGAGTTTGACGACACAGCACCTACAGGTCACAAGCACAAGTAACAACAAGCACCTGGCAGGACACGGACTTACTTTTACGTAAACACAAAAATCTCCAATCATTCCACATCGGTTTAGCCGATCGACTCTGACAGTTACGGGTAAGTTAAATGGCACGTGGCCGATCTCGAGTCCAGGCAATTTCGCGGAATGAACCGCGGGGAATCGTCGGGGAAGTGTATCACGTGACCAGCGCTAAAGCAATTAAAGAAATGGAGCGGAGGATCGGGAGTGTAATCATGAATGCAGTGCCTATTAAGGAGGGAATTGGAACGATGGCCAGACAACCTGTGTTTATCTTCCAGCAAGAGAGGAGGGAGCTTTCGATGCCCGGGACCACACAGGGAGGTCAAGAGGCCAAGCCACAAAGGAAAGGGAACTAAAATGCCCTAATGTTTGATACCAATCAGGAAATTATGATGTTGGTGATTCGGAGAGGAATAAAATGTAATGCAGGATTGCATGACACTGAAGACGTTTAGGCACCTACGAATTAGCAAGTCACGGGCAATACAGCTGCTCCCTATTATTCTCATTCCACTTGAATCATCACTGTATTAAAAATGCGTTGTGTCAGTTGAAAAAGATATCGTTTTTTAATTATCACTAATTAAACTCGCCCCATAACAATTTACAACATCAAAGCGTCATTAAGAAATGT
>JANJGK010000033.1:2510416-2512916 GCA_039081455.1 Macrobrachium rosenbergii | reverse complement strand
CTTTACATTTTATGCCTTCGCACACGTGATTTTAAGGTCCTATACCTATATTCCTGGTATAAGGTCTGATATTTATAATATTACGCATTCGATGAATGCATATAATATAAATAACACACCATATATATATATATATATATATATATATATATACAGTATATATATAAATATATTATATATATGTATATATATATATAATATATATATATATATATATATATATATATATATATATATATATATATATATGTATATATATATATATATATATATATATATATATATATATATATATATATATATATATATATATATATATATATATATATATATAATATATTATATGAAACCGTGTGTCTACCATATGCATGATAAATAATAAACTGAACACTGGCAAAAAAGCAAAGGCAAACAGTTAAAGCGATTCGATTTTTTTTTTTTTCAGGGAGCAAAAACTGTGGAAGGTACAACTTTCCCTTTAAAAAGTAAAAAAAAAAAAAAAAACTAGAAAGGCGCAAAAAGTTGGGAAGTAAAAATTTCTTGATTTATTTTTGCAGCCATTTACATCTGGTAAAATAGCAAACAACTGGATTAGATGAAACACATGCATATATTCTCAAAAGCAAGGAAACGGCAAAAAAAAGGCGGGGAATATACAGAATACCTCTGAAACTTGAGAGGAACGAAGCATTACAGAAACATAATGGAAATTACAATTTCTGAGATTTCAAAGACCCAAATACCTTAGAATGCAGTGCTCTAGGTGAGTGAAGGATGGAATCTTCTCCCTCTTCTTTCTGTGCTGTGTGAACCACCTTCATCAACCAGTGCAAAAATTAATAACTGTATTTCTTATTTGTGAAGATGGACAGGTCGACTCCTGGAATTGAACCAGGCTCCACTTATCAGCTCTCCACTCTGAGATCAAACACAGAAGACGACGAACGAAATTAAATGTCTGGACTTCTTTCTCCCCTTGAATTGTCAACCTCATTCTGGTTCTTATAATTACTGATATTAGCCTCTCATCGTCTTATATGCTCGGCTATTGGGGTCCTCCCTCGTGTTTGCCTGTGGTGGCTCGTCTTAAAGAACAGTGATAGAGCGGAAAGTGAAGCCCAGGACGTAATGGAAGACGTCGTCGATAACTATCCGCGAGGGAGATAAAACCGAGATTAAACTCTTTAATAACACTTAATTAAAACCAAACTTTGTTGAAAGACAAGAGACTCCAGCAAAGGCTGCAAAGAACAAGTAAAAAATGCGCCGAAGTTTCTTCAGCGCAATCAAGTTTTCTGTACAGCCGCTACAGCGTATAATCAAGGCCATCGAAAAGGGATCTATTTTTCGGTGGTCTCGGTATAGTTTTGTACGAGGCTCGGTCCATGAAACTTTAACCACCGACCGATGTTGGCCTAGCCTATATCGTTGCCGGAAGCACGATTATAGCTAACTTTAACCCTAAATAAAATAAAAACTACTGAGGTTAGAAGGCTGCAATTTAGTATGTTTGATGACTGGAGGGTGGATGATCAACATACCAATTTGCAGCCCTCTAGCCTCAGTAATTTTTAAGCTCTGAGGGCGGACTGAAAAAAGTACGGACGGACAGGCAAAGTCGTTTTACAGAAAACTAAAAAATTAGAGAAGAAAGGTAGAAAAATAAAGCACGACCCCTAATGACCATAGTGTTCGGGGTCGTCATCTCGCTCGAAGGTGAATCGTGATAAGATGACTTTGAAGAAACAACTCACATAAAAACCTGGTCTCGAAGCTTCTTGGAGTGATTCTGGAAAAAAAAAAGTCACCAATACAGCTGCGATTAACGGTAACGCTTCAAGGAAAAAAAAAAAAAAGTCAAGTTTCAGATTAAAGCTTTCCCGGTACAGGATTTTTAAGAAATTCGATTCTAATAACGCAAAACAATTTCTTATTCTCCTATTTTGTAGGAACTCGTGATAAGGTTATAGTAATGCTCGAAGACTTCCGACTTTATATTCTTTTCCGCTGAGCAGTTACTTTGACAATAACCGTCTGAACCTTGACTTCGATATCAGACATACACTATATACGCTATCTATCTATATATATATATATATATATATATATATATATATATATATATATATATATATATATATATATATATATATATTTTGTATATATACTATTCAAGTGTGTATTTATAAAATATATATATATATATATATATATATATATATAAATTATATTTATAGATAATATATTCATTATTTTTATATATACATACATATACAGTATATATATATATATATATATATATATATATATATATATATATATATAATAAATATATAATAAATATATATATATATATATATATATATATATATATATATATATATATATATATATATATATATATACACAGATATATATACATATGTATGCATATATATATATATATATATATATATATATATATATATATATATATATATATATATATATATATATAGGG
>JANJGK010000033.1:2460416-2505416 GCA_039081455.1 Macrobrachium rosenbergii | reverse complement strand
GAGGGGAAATATAATCTAAAACGAAATAAGATCACTGAAAATTACACCACTATTAAAGTTGTGTAAACTTTACATAAATAAAAAGAGACAAATTAATCATTGTTCAAAAATCTTGGCATTCTTAGGATTATTACTTTAGGCGTAAAGCCATGATTAGGCTTTCATTACATACAACCCAATTACAGTCAACAAGTCACAGGGAGTTTCTGCACTTGATTATTTGTTTTTATTAAATCAAGTAGAAGTTTCAGTGTTGAAAGAGTAGCAGCAGTGATTTTGATTCTAAGGAGACACAACCCGCTAATTAAACACATTTAGAGGCGAAAAAAAAATTATGGACACTGATTGTTGTCGTACTGGTGGAGGAGGAGGAGGAGGAGGAGGAGGAGGAGGATGAGGAGGAGGAGGAGGAGGAGGAGGAGGAGGGGGGGGGGGGGAGGAGGCACGATAGACGGCATAAGTTGCTCACCTCCCATGGATAGTATTGCTCCATGGAGCCTCAGTAGCTACATATGTCGAAGATATTTGCTTTCCTTTTGCTACAGTATAACTGTGATTAACCCCATTAACTAGGATGATTGCAACAACATTTTAGCTCCCTGCACTGCAGTAAAACATGTCATAAGCACCTGTCGGCAACATATCGGACACAAATCACAAGCAGGTTGAATACAAGTCAACGACTTATTGGTTGTTCTACCCTGTGCTTCATACGCAATTTGCGGTCGTTAACTGATTTTCAACCTGTTTGTGATATGTATGCAATAAGTTGCTGACGAGTGTTATGTTTTTCTATAATGCGGACGCACCCTTAACACTTGTTCGTCCCAATTATAAGATATTCAATTAGACTTACAAACATATTTTAAACTACTTAAATGTCTTAAACCAAAGTTTACAACAACCTGACACTGCCCAGTAATACAAACTTCAGTCAAAATTGTACTTTTCTGTACTGAAATGATCTTTTCATTTACTCATACATTAATCTGTTCTAAACTGAACGGATTTCCACCCCTGCCATTATTTCTTTTTAGTTTTCTGTAGAAGAAAACTGCTGCGCCGGCTTTGTCTGTCCATCCGCACTTTTTCTGCCCGCCCTCAGATCTCAAAAACTACGGAGGCTAGAGGGATGCAAATTGGTATGGTGGTCAGCCACCCTCCAATCATCAAACATAACAAATTGCAGCCCTCTAGCCTCAGTATTTTTTATTCTATTTAAGGTTAAGGTTAGCCATAATCGTTCCTTTGGCAACGATATAGGATAGGCCACCACCGGGCCGTGGTTAAAATTTCATGAGCCGAGGCTCATACATTATTATACCGAGACCACCGAGAGATAGATCTACTTTCGGTGGCCTTGATTGTACGCTGTAGCGGGTGTACAGAAAACTCAATCGCGCCGAAGAAATTTCGGCGCATTTTTTACTTGTTTTCTTTAGATTAGTCAGGCACGGTGCCAGCACGGACTCTTACTCTAAGAGCAACCCATAAAGGTTACTGCGTGGAAACGCTACCCTAAAAGAAATTATCAATCCCTGGCTGCTCATTCTGTGAGAGTCTTTTAAGAACATGATGCAGCTTTTAATCGTTATCTCCCTTGCTGTGGCGCGCTGTCTGTCAGTCAGCCCTCACAAATCTCTTCCAGATTAACGTCTTCCCCGGTGGGCTCTCCATTTCCAATTTTTCCGACTAGAAAACTGCGTCTTCTTTCTCTGCTATTTTCCTAAACACTCTTGTTCTTTTTTTAACTTTTTCCTTACGAAAAACGAATGAGGAAAGGAAAATATCTTTCATTATTGAAAAGGGAAGAAAGACTACAGATCTGAAATACAGTGAAGTCACTGGAATGAACAACTGTAAACATTAAAAGCCTGTCAAGGAGGATAAGTTATAACACCTAAATGAAGATGCCTCTTGCATTAATAACTGCTCCATAAGACAAGAACGAAAAACAATGTCCTAAACTAAACCTTAACACTTTATTCTTCTTGATTAATATCAACATTAAGATGTTCTGTAAAAAGTCTCAATTTTCTATGCATATAAAATATATAAACACGGGTGTAACATTTATTGCTAGCAACATGACAGTATAATCGTAAATGTGAATGAGTAATTATTTCCCGTCCCACCCCCTCTCTTAAGCATTAAAATATAATATGTACACGTAAATCACTAACACAGTTGTACATCAGGCGGCTGAGCCCCCTAAGCCTTGCTTGGAATCGGCATGGAAAGGCTTATGTCCCATTTTGGAATATTCAAGCCAGGAAGATGACTCTCGCAGATGACCTGTCGACGGCAGATCCCCAGCTAGATACAACTCGAACTCATGTTTCAGCTCTCAACGCATCGCCCTTTTACAGCATCCCTCATCTGCCGGACGTCGCCTTCTCATATGATAAAACATCTCGAGGTTATTGATAATTATGCCCTCCGCAGGTTGGCATAATAAAAAAAAAATTACTGACTACCTTATCTGCACACCAATGATTTTTCGGTGCCACTAAATGATTTTCAAAGACATTTAAAGGTGTCGGGAAAACTCTCTCTCTCTCTCTCTAAGGAACATTACAGCGCGATCGCTTAAAACATTAGCATTTCGAATTTTGCATTTTAGATGAACGTGGCGTTCTTTTCAAGCTAAAAGCACCGAATGCCACACATGAGACGCAGTCGTACGGCCTTTCATTGGAGAAGGACAAAAGAGCTTAAAACGCTCGCAGTTGCATGAAGTTATCTTATCCTTGTTACTGTTTTTAAAATGTTTAACAACCAAATGTGATTTATGAAAATACACAGCATTTCTATGCATACAGTTATTGTAAAAAATCTCTGTCTGTTAACTAGATATCTTGGAAATGTCTTATGAATTTTTTATACTTCCCGCTTTCATAATCAGATCTTTTGGACAGATTTCAAACGTGAAAAAATATAAGGTTTAATATCATGGTTACCAATTCTGTGTATTGCAACAGCTGCAACAACACCTCAACTTCCCTATTACCAAATATGTTTGAGTGCACTTCCACTGAAAGCATTATAATCCGAACGAATGAAGAAATTCTCCTTCCCATCTCAGATTTCAACATACGCTAGTTAGAAGATTGGGGGTTGGTCTAATCCACCACCCCAACATGTCATCAGTGCACGAAAATGTAATGCCTGTTTGGGTATTAAAACCCCAACCTGAAACAATTATTCTCTGTCAAAATGGAATTCAAAGGTTAAGTACAACCCCAGTTAATCTTTCAATGAAACGTATTCACATTAGCTAGATATCTTTAGTAAGAGAAATTTCAGAGCCTGGAATCTCTTCTTGTTAAAGGTAAGAAGTAAATATTTCAGTAGACAAACTGTAACTGGACCAGCTTGTGAAATTAAAAGAACAAAAAAACAAAAGGCTTTAAATGCTCACATAGGCAATTGGGTATGCTCTGTTCTAAACTTTTTTTAACGAACTTTTTTTTTTATTTCCTCTCTCACTAATAAGATCGATTATATTCCAGGCAAGAGATCGTGTTTATTTCTCCGGGGTTACCTCGTCGAGGTCTTTCTGTCCTCATGTTATACAATCCCTAGAAATATTGAAAACTCGTGTCTGTTGTTCTCTCTCTCTCTCTCTCTCTCTCTCTCTCTCTCCACGCCCTGCTGCTACTAACTACAATCAACTAACAACTAAGTACCTAATTCACCAACTAAGTCAACAGAGGCATAGATATCGTCTTTCCTCATCCATTCCCGGAATCGAACGCTGACCATTCAGTTTGGGAGCTGGACGCGCTACCACAGCGCTACGAGATGAAGGACTCCTTAAAATTCCATTCCGAGGCCATTTCAAAATCGTCCACGATCGGTAGTCATCCATTCATAAGAAATTTCAACGGCCTTATTCTCAACAATGCTACGGCTAACAGCCTTTAGATTTACGCATCCTTCGAGATCGTAATTATAGAGTATCGACCTATGCTTTTAACTCGGGTCACCTAAGATCAAATGCTGATGAGAGTGCTTGGAAATATAAAATGAATGCATGTGGCCAAAAGGGAGGAATGATAGAAGGCAAGATGGCAGAAAGGAAGATAGCGAAGTTTCAGATGGACGTGAGGCCAATAAAAGTTAAAATATTATTACAAATTCTAAAGATAAGAGTATCCAATAAATATTTTTCTCCTTCTCTCTCTCTCTCTCTCTCTCTCTCTTTCTATCTCTCTAATATATAATGTAAAGTCTCTTCCTTATTGCAAAATAATGTGATTTTGCCCGTGACACAGTAACTAGCCTAATAGTCTTGATTTTAGTAAAAAAAACAAAAAACAGGAAGAATGTATTTTTCGATGTCGTTTTACTTCAGATTTTAGAGAAATCAGACCAAAGTATATTTTTTTTAATGGATGTTAGTATCTCAATATTCAAATTTTTTAACGGATATTAGTATCTCAATATTCCAATTCTTTTTTAATGGATATTAGTCTCTCAATATTCAAAATTTTTTAATGGATATTAGTGTCCCAATATTCCAATTCTTTTAACGGATATTAGTATCTCAATATTCCAGTTCTTTTTTAATGGATATTAGTATCTCAATATTCAAATTTTTTAATGGATATTAGTATCTCAATATTCAATTTTTTTTAATGGATGTTAGTGTCCCAATATTCCAATTCTTTTTTAATGGATATTAGTATCTCAATATTCCAATTCTTTTTTAATGGATATTAGTATCTCAACATTCTATTTTCTTAATGGATATTAGTATTTCAATATTCAAATTTTTTTTAATGGATATTAGTATCTCAATATTCAAATTTTTTTAACGGATATTAGTATCTCAATATTCCAATTCTTCTTTAATGGATATTAGTATCTCAATATTCAAATTTTTTAATGGATATTAGTATCTCAATATTCAAATTTTTTTAACGGATATTAGTATCTCAATATTCCAATTCTTTTTAATGGATATTAGTATCTCAAAATTCAATTTTTTTAATGGATATTAGTATTTCAATATTCAAATTTTTTTAATGGATATTAGTGTCTCAATTATCCAATTATTTTTTAACGGATATTAGTATCTCAATATTCCAATTATTTTTTAATGGATATTAGTATCTCAATATTCCAATTCTTTCTTAAAGGATATTAGTATTTCAATATTAAAATTTTTTTAATGGATATTAGTATCTCAATATTCCAAATTTGAAGATAGACAAACTTGAGAGAGAGAGAGAGAGAGAGAGAGAGAGAGAGAGAGAGAGAGAGAGAGAGAGAGAGAGAGAGAGAGAGAGAGAGAAGGCGTGGATTATGGAAAGCGACACCATAAAGGGCGTGACAACCTAATTACCATTTGAGAGTTATAATAAGACCAAGAGGACATCAGTATTACAAGACCTACCTACTCATTCCGCACAATGTCTAACCACATTAAATTCTCCTCAATCACCATAAGATAATCCCGAACCACTTGAGCTTCATTGACGTGTGACTAATGTTTGAGGGATGGACTTTTAATGGGTCCCTTTTTGATGATTTAATCGCACGAGCAACTCGATCCATAAGGCCCAGTCCTTCATTAACCTACAAACGCAAAGGGTTACATCATGATCCTCTTCTCAGTCAGGATTATGTATCCGAGAAGTCTCGATTCACAACTCAAAGAGCTAATAATCATGGACGCAGAAGACATAACCTCAAACAAGAAAGATTCCTTTAGAAGAGTGAATTTTGAAGAATAATCGATGAACTGGATAGTGAATGCATGAATAAGACATCCGTGGGTGGAGTTAACAAAGAATAAAAGGTTGTGGACCGGAGGAAAGGTCGCAAGCACCGAAAATCGGCGAGGGAGGTGTTCTTCCAGATAAGCCTCGATTGACCCTTGAAAGATGGCTTGTGTGGCCGTTTTCATTCAAGCACAGTTCGCACCCTGACACTATTCAGCATCCAGAGATCCCGACCTATGTAGACTTTTTATCGTGAACGCTTTGTCAAACGGCAGAATCAAATATTAATCTGTCACTGCAAATGTGATAGTTCTCTCTCTGCTCCATTAATAATTATATTTTCTCTTCAAAGGGGGTAACGATAGTATTTTAATAGTACGCATGACGAGTACTGACTTCCATGAAATGACAGCTCGTCGGGAGATACAATAGCAATTGAGAGAGAGAGAGAGAGAGAGAGAGAGAGAGAGAGAGAGAGAGAGAAAGGGCCCAGTCGTCGCTGTCTATTCAGCGATGCCGTTTCAACGCCATCTCGGTGTCGTTCGGCTTTCTTTTAGCATATAATATATTATATGTTATGTGAAATATTTTAGATTCTCCACGCGCAACCCTACTACTTGATTTCGTTTTTAAACAAGTAAAAAATGGGCCAAAGTTCCTTCGGCGCAAACAAGTTTTCTGTACAGCCACTACAGCGTATAAACAAGGCCACCGAAAACAGATCTATCTTTCGGTGTTCTCAGTATCATGCTGTGAGAGCCGCGGCCCATGGAACTTTAACCACGGCCCGGAGGTAGAATATCCTATATCGCTGACAGAAGCACGATTATGGCTAACTTTAACCCTACATAAAATAAAAATACTCCTGAGGCTAGAGGGCTGCAATTTGGAGTATTTGATGACTGGAGGGTTGATGACCAACATACCAATTTGCAGCCCTCTAGCCTCGGTAGTTTTTAAGATCTGAGTGCGGACAGAAAAAGTGCGGACGGACAGACAAAGCCGGCACAATAGTTTTCTTTTACAGAAAACTAAAAACAGCGTGACTAAAAGAGACACTGATCCATTAACGCTTGTCCAGTCTTACCCAAAAAAGCCGTTGTTCCTAGCAATCGAGAGGGACAGAGTGAAAAAGGGCACTGTAGTTTCACCCTTTGGGCTGATTCTCTTTATTATACCGAGAACTTTAAAATTCATTCATGGCGCAAATGACACAAGTTGGAGAATTAGGCAAAGATATTTGCCACGAGATAGTTTACTGTCTATCGATCTGATAAGGTAAGGTACAAAGTGATGTTAAGTTTCGGCATGACCACATAGTTAGTCAAGATGGTTAAATCACATATTCATACCCCGTGCTGTAGTTGTCAGGATGGAAAAGGCAAATCTTAGGCAAGAAACAGGGCTGGATAGGACTCACAAGCCCCCAAAACATTACTGTTAACGAGGGTATAAAAAAATGTCTCAAACTGGTACTGCACAATAGCCAAATACACAAGCGATGGGTAATAATCACTGAACGAGTAGAATAATATAGAATATAGAATTTGGGCCAAAGGCCAAGCGCTGAGGTCTATTAGGCCATTCAGAGCTGAAACGGAAATTGAGGAAAAAAGTTTGAAAAGATGTAACAGGAGAAAAACCTCACAGGCGCACTATGAATCAGGTGTTAGGAGAGGGTGGAATGTGAGAAGGAATAAAGAGAATATGAACTGAGGTACAATAAAAGGAATAAAAGGGGTTGCAATTACTAAGGGCCGAAGGGATGCTGCAAAGAACCTTAAATAATGCCTACATTGCACCGCATGAGGTGCACTGAAGGCACTTAACCCCGACCCCGCCTGCCACCTCCTGGGTCACTGGACGAAAGCGAAATGAAATCCATGAACACTCTAGAACCAACCAAGAGATGCCTCTGAAGTGGACTGGTAACGTTGAATGCAACCCTATCGATGGGGTTTCTTCGATGTTCTTCAGCAAGTCCAAAAACAATGAGATGAATTTTACTGAAACATTCAGCTAGAAATGATCCTCAACCAAAATGTTTAAAATTTAGAAAGGTAAATTGCCGCCATGGTGGCACAGTGGTATGATTCTTGGCTACCAGTCGAGAGGGCCGGGGTTCAAATCCCGCCACTCACTGATGGCTCGGATTGCGCCTCTGCATAAATCTGGTAGCCCGTCAACGTAACGGTCGGAAAAAACCCGAAAGGTTCGGTAGGAGAAGAGGTACCAGCCTTCGGGCTGGGGAGTTAAACAGTGGGCCTAGCGACACATTGGCCACGTGTCACAGGCATTGGGACCTGTCCCCCACTGGCTGTCGGCCTAAGAAACAGGAGATCAGCGCCTGCCCTATGAGCCTACAGAGGCCCAGGAGGACTTTAACATTAAATGAAAGAATATTAGACTGTTTCTGAATATAAGAACAGGAATGAATTACAGGTACCTATGAGCAAATGCACTTAATTTATGTTTTCTGATTTTCAGTTGTATATATGTGAGGATTTTTTTTAAATGAGCATTTAAATCAGTGGCACTGAAAGGTCTTGGCGCAATCAGTCAGCCGCTGCATAAGTTCAAACGTTACTCACCGGACTTATCGGTCATGATATCAAGCACTGCCAAACATAAACCGAGATATAGCTTTTTCAATAACGGACACTACTTTAGCCCTTCCAGCAGGAGAGCTACTACCATCCCCCTCCCCCACCCCCAAAAAACAAGTAAAAAACGCACCGAAGTTTCTTCAGCGCAATAGTTTTCTGTTTATTAACCAACGCCACTGAAAATAGATCTGTCTTTCGGTGGTCTCAGCATAATGCTCTATGAGCCGCGGCCCATGAATCTTTAACCACGGTCCGGTGGTGGCCTGTCCTATATCGTTGCCAGAAGTACGATCATGGCTAACTTTGACCTTAAATAAAATAAAAACCTACTGACGCTAGTGGTATGTTTGATGATAGGAGGAGGATGATCAACATACCATTTTGCAGCCCTCTAGCCTCAGTAGTTTTTAAGATCTGAGGGCGGACGGACAGACAGACAAAGCCAGCACAAGAGTTATCTTTTACAGAAAAATAAAAACTTTTTGCCAGTTATGCAATACAGTAACCAAAGTGGCAACATGAAATATTTGTTCTTACGGTACATTAGCGACTACGAGACAGGCAACTATATCTTATTTATTCTGAACTGAAAGAATAATAAGAGGTACATAGAAAAAGATAAGTATAACCGCCTTTTCAAAGCGAAATGTGCGAGGAACGTGAAAAAGCAGCAGTAAGGCCAAAAGTTTGATGATAAAAAGAAAGAAAAAGTCACTGGACCAACCACTCAAACCTATATTATATATATATATATATATATATATATATATATATATATATATATATATATATATATATATATATATATATATATATTATATATATATATATATATATATATATATATATATATATATATATATAATTTATACACACACACACGGTGCAGTGAAGGGACAAGCATCTTGTGCATAAAACCGTTTATTGGCCGGCGTTTCGCGACAAGCTTTCCAGTCGCATATTATATATATATATATATATATATATATATATATATATATATATATATATATATATATATATATATATATATGGCTAGGTGGGAGAAGGCAAGTTAACGTCAAAATAACTTGCATCTCCAGTTACAAATTTCCTCTGAATATTCATAAATTCTATGAAACTGCTCAGCCATCCCTCAATAATTTGGAAATTAAAAGTTAGCGAAAGAAATATACGACACTTTTGATATTTTGGGGACTTAACCCGTTTTCAGAATTTTATCCGAGAAGCAAGTAAATACAAAAAGCCCACACTATAGCGATCAGAGGCAATACTCGTATACTACTACTACTACTGCTAATAATAATAATATTAATAATAATAATATAACAATAATAATAATAATAATAAAGAATTATCTTCGAAGTGACCTCTGATACTTTCAAACTACTCATCGCCTGGAGGAAAAAAAAAAAACATGGTACATATCTAATCTAATAAATAAAAACTTGAAATCAATTATCGGTTCCTGAATATACAGCATAATAAATCTCGCCCTTCATTTCAAATTATTATAATAATACTAATAATCACCTGGAGCGCCTCGGTCTATAAATCCTCTGCGGCCGTAAGCGCAATTACATACAAAAACCGACCACACATTTCGCTAATACAGATCTTGTAACAAGCAAACCGAATGCAGTTATACGGCTAATTGTCCGCGGGCCTGTTTTTTCTTCATTTCAATTTGAATATTTGACCTTACGAACCTGACCGAGGGGTTGATTATCCAAGGGTCTGCCCGATCGCAAGCTTTCACCAAATATTAATAATAAGCCGCGTTACCAAGCATACCGTCGGAGGGGGTGCAGAGAAAATTCCTTTGTATATATTCTCATTCCGAAGGCACCACCACATAGTGCCTTTTAGATCTCGGTTTGCCCAGATTTATTCATAAACTTCGGCCAACCGTTTCACTATATAGTTTTTGCTAAGCAAAGGATAAAACTCGATCGGGCATGACTGATGCTGTGTGGGCTCCGCTGCCCCAAAACCCAGCCCGAAAAGAGGGACGGGGGGGTTGCGCGATGGGTCAGGATATGCTATTCCAGGGATGGATCTAACTTCAACCCTTTTCGTCCGCTGGGTGGGTTGGGTTGGCTGGAAATCCTGAGACGCATTTGGGTAAAAAGAACAAATCGATCGGGACCAAATGAATGCGAGTTACCCGTCCGCCGGAGGATTTACTAAACGGCCTCGGTGGTAATTCCACATGATGAATGAGTTTTAATGTCGGAGTGCCGAGAGGCGTATGGTATGCCACCGCGCTTTGGCAGCTCCCAAAAGAAGGCTCCGAAATATAAGGTCCCACATTTTCTGCCGCGAATAATCAGGAAAGACCTTCCCGTGTTGCGTGCTTGCATCGCGTTGGGAGGAGAGAGATGGTCGTCTCAGGAGGAGGAGGAGGAGGAGGAGGAACAGCAGAGGGGAGGCAAGGGGTCATGGGGGTGCCAGAGGGGAGCCCCCAGCGTGTGCAATATGGGCGTGCGTCGTGTGTGGGCGTTCGAGAGGTCAGAAGAGGTCGCCACCCCCGCGGGCATCCCATCACCATAATGACTACAATCCTACCAGCAACCACTATCATCACCATCACCCACCCCATGATAATAGTCCTTTATAGTATAATTACCGTTTAATTTGAATACCATTAAAGGAAGGAGGAAGACTGAAAACTCCTAAAGAGGATCGAAATGTCTTCGGTGCCAAAATAACACCAATTACATTGAGTACCCAAAGGCAGGTTATGTCCGCATCACCATTACCAAATGATGTTACTTCTCCTCAACAACCAATCTCCCCCCCCCAAAACCCCCAGTCTCAAAAAAATTTCAATCCAAAGATAAAATTATTGAGATTTTTTGGGGAGGGGGAAATTTTTATCTTTATCCCAGGAAATGAATGCCTAAAAGTAATTAGATACATCATTCATTAGAATTATATGCTTGAAAACGGATCGTTCTTGTCATATATAATAATATCAAAATTAAATCGGCAGTTCATATATTCCTTACCCGTGATACCACGTGCCTGAAGTATAATGAAAATTCCCTAATAAATTAAAGGAACAATAAATCGATGGGTGAGATTAGTTAGAGACGGGCAAAACCCACCGGGCAGGTGTTGGCGGAAACTTTCTTCAACATTTTGCAATTCCCGCTTAAGTCATGGTAGGGAACTGACTGTTAGGATATTTACACGCCAGTTCCTGTGAAGGAATCTGACAGCAAAATTTCACTGCGATGAAATATGCGGAGATTTGCATAGCTAAACATAAACAGTGTTCCTCTAAAGGTCAAGACAATACTTTTCGAAAAATCTCGGGGAATCCATAATTTTTTAGGGAATTCAAAATTAATGCAATATATTTTGCGTATGCCTCATGACTTATGACCCTTTGAACGAAGAGCACACAAAATTATAAGACGTGAATTAAAAACATTTTTCATTTTACAAATTAACCATAAAAATATAACAAAACGGACGGCGCCTCTAATGAAAAAGGTGAAACACTCATACACCTAACAAAACTGGATCATATCAGAGCATCTAAACAGCCCTCGGAGCTTGAAGATGCAAAACTTATTGTGTGATAAACACCACATTCACAAGCCGAAAGGCCAGAGGTTCTGAGGGGCCGTAGGAAAACGATTTTCAAACAATACTTTATCGCCGGAGGACCATAGCGGGGCAGGCTCTCAAAACTAACACCTCTTTTACGTGCTATTTAGCACCTTATAAGTCCAGCGTGCGATGCTTGAAGGCACACTCGAGAGAAAGAGAAAACTTCAAAGTGAAACTTAATCAGCAATCTCGTGTTAAGTGACTCTCCGACGGTCACTTTATGTAAGTGACGAGACATCTGGCACATCGTGGCAAATTCCATCCAAATAAATGGCGCGTATATTAAGCACAATCTCTCAGGTAGCCGAGCAGCGTCCTATGATTCGCAGACGGATAAGACACATCGACGCCTGCGCGCGTAAAGGCAAAATCACCCCTAGATGTCGTGTGGTCTCTGACTGTCCTCACGCCTTCGGTTGGGTGGTCCAGGCGATCACGGATTAGTGGATGAGGAGCCCGAATTGGACAAACGGCTATTAACAGCCATGTCCATGGGGGTCAAGTAGATCGACGGTGGCTTACAAATTACAGGTGCCTTACCACCTACGTCTCTCTCTCTCTCTCTATACTTCACCTCCCAGTTCCTCATTCAGTATCACAGCCATCGCCTCCCTCCAACACTTATACACGGTAATTTTTTTTTCTTCTTTGATATTCTATTCAATTTCCTTCTAGATTTGTGGATACCTGACTGCAACCCTCGATTCTGAACCAGACTCTACAAGCATGTGGCTTCGCCTACTTTAATAACCAAACCCGTTCCGGGTAATTCGACTGGATTATTCGAAGTGTCACTGAAACTGAGACCGAGACGGTGAACCTCAGTAGGTATAAATGACTCGAGGAAAATGGACGAAAACGACTTTTAAAAGTTCAAAAGGCGAGTTGACTTCCGATAAAGGATTTTAACCAAAACAAAAACAATGACATCAATAATGAACAGAGAATTTTAGAATATATGTAGCAATTCTGATAACTAAAAACTTACATTCTTCGATATTTACTCAAAAGAAAAGTCACTTAGTTTCGACATAGTTTCATTATTTCATTGCTATCAGTTTCGAAGCCTCACCTTCGATATTGTCAGACTTACGAAGCCCACACTCAGGAGGAGAAGAATGAGAATAATGGGAGCAACACCAACGTTATCTACCCGCAGAAACGGTGATTATAAAAATAACAGTGCAAAAGCTAACAACAATATAACAGCAATTTGAGAAGACATATAAATTGAATTGACCATACACTACAACAGCAATTGCAACAATGATCACAATAGCCATAAGCAGTGAAAGTAATGATGACGATTAAGCAAAGGTCTTAACAGCGTGTGCCAAACTCCCGTACATAATGCATCATCTACTTCTGTCTTCGTAAAAATGAACGAACACACACACACATACATACATAAACTGTGCATACGGTTGAGGGTTGAAACTGTAGTTATATCCAAAGATTAATAGCGAAGGGCAGAAAATCGCCTTTTAAAATCAGCTTTAAAATAAAACCACTACTGGCAAGTAATTTTTCATCAACAACGGAAAAACTCAATTAAAACGCCGCAGTTCCTGGTCAAAGACATTACTCTGGCAGAGATGCAGCTAATAATATTACGTAGTATCACTTTCGCAGTATGAACAGGTAAACCAGCAAGGTCAATGTTAAAATGAGACAAATTTAATTCTGTTTATTATTATTTTCATGCCTCAGTCTAAAGCTGCTGTTCTTTCATCTCCCTAACAAGGGACTACACTGAAGTAATAACTCGAAAAATATATATGCATCATTAAACAACTAAGGTTTTACTATACGACGTTCATTTGCGCTGTGTCAGAGATACCCTACTCGTCTCTCCTTGGCAGCTTTGTCCATTTTCATGTTTTTTTTTTTCGGCGAATTATTTTTTACGCGTCTTATCACTGATAATTACATGATTCCTTCCTTGTGCCACTGACCTATGAACGTATACCTTTTCTGAATAAATTTTTTTTTCTCTCTCTCTGAATGGTCTTCGAAACTTTATCAAATGTAACCACACACGCATTTGAAAGGTACAAACAAACGCTGAACTAATAAGCAAATGGGCGGGGGCGAAAATCAGCATCGGTGAACGGAATGGTTCCAAAAAATAAATAGATAAATAAATGAAAACAGCGTAAATGAATAGATTGTCAGTGGAAAATCATGAATTGACAATAGTATCATTTCCCCTGGATGTAAGGCAGTGATCAGTTTGGGAGGTAAAACTGCAGACACCTAACCTAGGAAAGACCTCAGGTGTGTATGTGTATGTATGTGTGTGTGTGTGAGTGTGCGTGTATAAGGTGTAGCTGTGTGATATCCTGGCTTGTTCTCCAACCATGAAAGGTTCCGACAGGCCAATGAGCACACACAGTTAGGTCAGGAAAGGTCAATGAGTGGGATGGGAGGGGGCTGTAATAAGAGGGGGCTAAGAACACTGCAAGCGGGGCTTAAGAGGCGTGTTTTCGAAGCTTTGGCGTTTGAGCCGTTGGGATTCTTTATTCTCTTCTTTTTCTTTTTCTTCCTCCGCTTTATCTTCCCCCCTTCAGCTTTCGTCTTATCATTATCTGTCTCTCTATAACTCACATCTCTCCAAATAAGTTTGCCCTCCTCAGAAACAGACAAGAATATTCTCACACAAAAGTTCTCCTGCTATCAAAGTGTTCCCGAGGGCGCTGTGAACGGAGCTCTTGGGCGGATTCTTTCAACCATCGGTAAAGTCCTTCATAAAATCCTCATCCTGAATATTGTTTGGAAGTAGGTGTGTTATAAGGCAAATAACTATAATCTGAGCATAAAGACGGACTTACTGTATGTACATACATACACAAGTACGTACTTACAAAACCATACACACACTATATATATATATATATATATATATATATATATATATATATATATATATATATATATATATATATATATATATATATATATATATAGTGTGTGTGTGTGTATGTTGAATTTGCATTCTCTCTCTCTCTCTCTCTCTTTATATATATATATATATATATAAAGAGAGAGAGAGAGAGAGAGAGAGAGAGAGAGAGAGAGAGAGAGAGAGAGAGAGAGAGAGAGAGAGAGAGAGAGAGCAAATTGACTTCTAAACTGAGTATTTGTAGCGGGGGAGGCCAAGGAGCTTCGGATCACGAGAGAGCACAGGGTTCTTGAGGAAAGGATGACTATTTTTCCTCGCTATTCCATTCAAATTAGTAACGAGAGTATGAATTGAATTCCTAATTCTCCCTTTTTCGTAGAAACGGAAAAATAACCCACCTTAAATATTCCTAAGTGCTGCAAAAGCAACTTCCAATGGCTAATACTTATGTCGATTTTCTTAATCAAAATATTAGTATTCGATCTTATCTGGATGTCGAGACCCCGGCCAGTCGACACCAATCGATCGCTAAGATAAGGGAACGTAAATCACTCAAGACTCCAGCCCAGAACACATGATTAAAGCTTCATTGTAAGTTGATGGTTTTATTCATGAGGAGAGAATCACGTCTCATTACATAAAACACATGTCTTACGACGGCCATACGTTGTCTAGTTTTTGCGCGAGCAACTGCGTCGTGTGAGTGTAAATTTGACTTATGCACTTACATGTGTACTGTGTGGTTTCGAGAATGTTGACTACATCTCTGCATGTATGTGTATACATGCATAAAAAGGCATAAACGTCTGTCTGTGAGCGCATGTGCAAGAGTGGGCATGCGTTCTCGACTTGAGGCGCCTCCCAAGTAAGGAGCCAACAAGAGTGGAGAGACGGAAGGACAAATTTACCTTCACTCTTACATTTATTTACAGAGGAATCTCATTGGAATACATTTCTGAGAGGAAATGATATATCTCTAAAGCCGTTTCTCTTCGCTATCTTGTGAGCGTTTCCGCTTCAGTTTCATCCGACGACTCTACAGAAAGTAGCAAATAACGTTATGGATGAACGGCGAAAATTAAATAAAAGACGAACGTAAAGCAGGAATGACTAACGGAGAATGGGAGAAACCGACTGCCTAGATGCGACAAGATAAAACCTATCGGGATTAGTCAGTGATGACTCTGACCTTTCTGCTCTCGAAATGTACAGGAATCATCTCCGCCCAGTGCTAATGCCAAAACAATATGTACAGGGGATTTCGAGACGGGGCGACACGAAGCTACATGGAAACGCCGCAGTTTTCTTGAACTTTATTTAGCCTCCTGACCTCCAGCGCAATAGAGATCACCTTGAATCACTTTTACAATCCTTAACAGCAAAAGAGCTTCAGATTGGCTCCATGCAAAGCAATGAGCCTTCACACAGAGAGAGAGAGAGAGAGAGACAACATAGCAATAACTATATTGCAAGAAAGACTTCCATAAAAAAAAAAATTAAACGAAATAGAATACCAACATACTCGGGAAATACAAAATTACCAAGTGTTCGACAATTCTTATGACAAGACCATAACAGATGATGAAATATAATACAAATTAATCGTTTACGAAAAGGACAAATATCAGCAAGTAATTTTAACCTACTTGAAAATCCGCATATGAGGATTTACATATGCCCCATATGCAAATGATAATGATTTATCACTGGAAATTTCTTATATATTGCCATGAATCCTGACATTACCATTCCCCTTGATTTTCGAAATGGAGGGATAATTTCAAGCTAAATAAATTCTGTACGTGATATGGGAAACGATATTCTAGTTGGATGTTAAAATGTTACTTCTGACTGAGATCTTGTTACTTGTGTCTGACCGCTCTTCCTCTGTACTATTTGCCGTTATTACAAGACTTAGGTGATGTTCATCAGGCCTCTGTTCCGCTCAAAACCCCTTTTCTTTTTTTCCAAATTACATCCTCCACTGCCTTTTTTTCAGTTTAATGAGAAAAAAAAAACAGCTAATATGACAAATCTTTTAGTTTTCTGTAAAAGAAAACTATAATGCTGGCTTTTTCTGTCCGTCCTCAGATCTTAAAAACTTCTGAGGCTAGAGGGCTGCAAATTGGTATGTTGATCATCCACCCTCCAATCATCAAACGTACCAAATTGCAGCCCCCTAACCTCAGTAGTTTTTATTCTATTTAAGGTTAAACTTAGCAATAATCGTGCTTCTGGCAACGAAATAGGATAGGCCACCACCGGGCAGTGGTTAAAGTTTCATGGGTCGCAGACCGTACAGCATCATACCGAGACCGCCGAAAGATAGATCTATTTTCGGGGGCCTTGATTATACGCTGTAGCGGCTGTACAGGAAACTCGATTGCGCCGAAGAAACTTGGACGCATTTTTTACTTGTTTTCTTTACACCTCAGTTACCTCTGTTAATACGACTGCTGTTAAATCCAGGCCTATAAACAGCATATGCATTCTTTGCACGTTTATTTACACTCAAGTGTGTGTATGAGTATGATTTCACATACACACATTATATCTTGTTACAATGTGAATCAGAAAGCACCCGTGAACGCAAATGACCCTACAACATTTAAATTGGACAAGGTACTGAGATTTTTTATTAACGATTCTGCAGTAGAGCAAACACAAGTGACTCTAACACATTTAAATTGGACAAGGCATTGAGATTCTTATTAACGATTCTGCAGTAGAGCAAACGCAAGTGACTCTACAACATTTAAATTGGACAAGGCATTGAGATTCTTATTAACAATTCTGCAGCAGAGAAAACGGAAGTGACTCTAAAACATGTAAATTGGACAAGGTATTGAAATTCTTATTAACGATTCTGCAGTGGACCAAACGCAAGTGACTCTAAAACATTTAAATTGGACAAGATATTGAGGTTCTCGTTAACGATTGTTGTTATAATGTGAATCAGAAAGCACCCGTGAACGCAAATGACCCTACAACATTTAAATTGGACAAGATACTGAGATTTTTTATTAACGATTCTGCAGTAGAGCAAACGCAAGTGACTCTGAAACATTTAAATTGGACAAGGCATTGAGATTCTTATTAACAATTCTGCAGCAGAGAAAACGCAAGTGACTCTAAAACATGTAAATTGGACAAGGTATTGAAATTCTTATTAACGATTCTGCAGTGGGGCAAACGCAAGTGACTCTAAAACATTTAAATTGGACAAGATATTGAGGTTCTCGTTAACGATTCTGCAGTGGAGCAAACGCAAGTGACTCTAAAACATTTAAATTGGACAAGATATTGAGGTTCTCATTAACGATTCTGCAGTAGAGCAAACGCAAGTGACTCTAAAACATTTAAATTGGACAAGATATTGAGGTTCTCATTAACGATTCTGCAGTAGAGCACACGCAAGTGACTCTAAAACATTTAAATTGGATAAAGTACTGAAATTCTAATTAACGAATCTGCAGTAGAGATAACGCAAGTGACTCTAAAATATTTAAAGTGGACAAGATATTGAGATTCTTATTAACGATTCTGCAGTAGAGCAAAAGTGAGTGAAGGATTTGCCAGACAGGATTTGTGTTACGCACTCAATTTCAACACGACACAGACAACACAGAACAGAGGAAGTTATTTATTAAGGCCGAGTTCAAAATCTAAGATTACAACTCCTCTAATAATCTAATTACGGCAAAATACTTAAAAAAAAAAGAAAGAAAGAAAAAAAAAGATTACCCCATGGCTTGATTATACCTTTGAAGAAAGCGGTTTCATTATAGAGGACGTTGTTCGAATAGAGTGAATTACCCCGGACTCATTTTTAACCCTCAAGTACTCTTCTATTCTCTTCATTTTCTTCCCCCTTTTTTTTCTTTCGCTCTTTTCATCGTTACAGAAGAGATAATGCTCAAGTAGATGATGCCTTGAACTTTAATCTCCAACGCATAGCCAAAGGTGGAACGCTTACTGGGGTAGATTATTATTACTCAATGAGAAAAAAAACATCACTGGGTGGTCTAAAAAGAATGATGGCCGACAATTATCGACAGGCATCATAAAAAGAGGCAAAGAAATTGCTGTGTTGAGTGATCTCACGCGTGCGTGTATGGCGCTACTTCTGAGCGTCGCTGCACTGTGCACAGCTGGCGAAATGTGTTGTAAATCATATATCTAAAACAGGGTATATTTACACTGATGCTTATATGGTATACGATGATTTACATTGCAACGATAATCAAAGCATACTACTGTAGTAATAACGATAGATTTTCTTCTGTAATATACTAAAAAAACCTTCAGCTGTTTCCTTTCTTATCTTCAATTTTACTTCCTCTTGTTATATATAATAATAGTCCATTCAGCTGGGTGCAACGTTTTGAAAATCTAATTAAGAAATTATCGGTCTTATCTAAATTTAATATTATGAAAACTTGCGTAGAAAAATCTAAGATGAATTATGACAGCTTCGGTTTAACTTGAACTGATGAGGAAATTTAACAGCCTTTGAAACATTAAAGTAAAATCGCTTTTACTGGTGCCATTCGTTAAATAATATTGCATTACCTGAAGAATATACAAACTAATTATGAGTAACAGGAATAACAGCTGTTCGACTTTCCGCACCTCTTCAACTTTCGTCTCCAAGTTAGCCGTTTTTGACCGCAATCAATCTCAAATCTTTCTTCCCTCAGGCATTTCATACCCTAAGATTAGGAAAGAATCAGAAACGGAAAATGTGTAAGCTCAGTGCCTCCAATGCAGTTTCGACACATTTCTCTCGCCATGCTCCTGTCTAACTCTTCTTACAACTACAGTGTTTATCAAATTTAACCTCTCTCATTTATCAACAATCACTTCAGATTTCTTCAAGCTGTCTTGAAGATGTTGCATGATTCAGTTCCATGAGTCAAGATTCTAAAATCTAAAGATTATATACCTCGATTTTAGGATGAGTTTTTCATCACACACTTTGGTTTTTTTCTCCGTTGTCTGCTCCCAATATTTAATTCTTATTTGACGTTCTGCTGCTGCCAATATTAACAGAACTGAATTAACAGCAATTCAACTTAACATCCCACATGTGCTCACCTCGCGACATTTAACCTTCCACTTTCTTTCTACCTGAACTGCTTCACCAGGCCGAAGGATCCGTAATTTGCTCATAAAATAGTCAGTTAGGACACTTCATTTTCTTTCCTCCACAGCTAAACTCTCGAATTCTCCCCCTGTCTCTGCTTTCTCAGAATCCTATAACTTTCCCCCTTTAGAGAGGATCGATACCTTAAAGGTTAGGCCCCAGTATTTTAATTTTCCATTCTTCTGAAGCTGCCCCTTTCTAGATAATATCTACTTGTCAACCCATCGACCTGCACATAAAAAAAAGAAACAATGACGACTGAATTGAAGCGGCACGTAGGCTTTCTTTAAGCACAAGAATAGACCTGGTTGAATTCAAGAGCTAACTTAATGTCTTTCAATTTATACTTTGAAATAACCGAAAAGTTTATGTTACATGCAACTGGAACGTGAGTTGTGACACATGCCAAGATGTCTTTGAAAACTACAGGAGATACCGGTCAACTTTTATCCCAGTGATTCACTTTTCCTTGCAGTAAATCTGCTGCATATTTCATATATACATACATATATATATATATATATATATATATATATATATATATATATGTGTGTATATATATATGTGTGTATATATATATGTATATATATATTACATATACATGCATATAAATGTATATTATATATATATATATATATATATATATATATATATATATATATATATATATATATATATATATATAGAGAGAGAGAGAGAGAGAGAGAGAGAGAGAGAGAGAGAGAGAGAGAGAGAGAGAGAGAGAGAGAGAGAGAGAGAGAGAGAGAATGGTTTCATAATATGAACATTCATTTTCATCTGAGAATTCTTGTATACATGATATTCTAGTTCTGGAGAGTTACTGGTGACTTGTTTCGAGTAATTACAAAACCTGTTTGCCGTTCCCCAAATCTGCCAAACGCACTTCCTTAAAGCTATCACCAAAAAAAAAAAAATCTCTATATACTCTTAATTGTTTCTTAGAGAAAATACATGACAAGTAACATTTTAAATATATTTTCTAACAGATTCCGAGAAGAATGGACAACATACAAGAGAGAGAGAGAGAGAGAGAGAGAGAGAGAGAGAGAGAGAGAGAGAGAGAGAGAGAGAGAGAGAGAGGTTTTCCCTTCGAGATACAAGGAATGTAAAATGGTAGTCGCACAATAATCGTAGAAATGTGACCTTAAGTGACCCAGCCACATCAATCGTAGCTTAAGAGGATTACGGAGAGTTCTCAAGAGCCTTATATGAGTGGCTTATACCGGAGCCAAAAGAGAAGCTCCCGCATACAATTATTGCACGAGACAAGAAGAGGATAATACTAAAAGCAGATGGAATGCAAGCACATTGTAATAATCTTATTGAAGCGTTTAAAAACCACTTGCATTGTTATTATTATATTATACATTCCAGCAATTTATTTAATTTGCATGTCCAGGCAATTAAGATATATTGATATTAATGAGTATCTTTATGGCTAACTGACCTCTCGACTTCTAATGGTTTGGATACGTTTTCTACTAAAGGCCTGGATTTTTTTTTTTTAATTAAGAGAATAATAATTTACCTGAGCCTGTACGTCAAATTCAGACTACTACAAGCAAAATAAATTCACCTTCAGTAGGCTGTTGTAATGATAAACTTTTTTCCAGATGAAGCATTATAGAGTCCACCGGTCATATCCGCCAGATCAAGTACTGACTTCTCTCAGCTACAAACTTCCTTGTATTTCTGGATTTCAGTTCCATGGTATCTCGTATTCGAAAGAGGATATCTTTTTAGAAAACAGTTGCTAGTTATTTGATATATAACAAAATAAGAATCATAAGCCACGACCACATTTTTAAAAGAAGCTTTCTCTCTCTCTCCAGCGGTTTTCTTCCTACTCGTACATCATCATTACCAGCTACACACATTCTCGCATTCTTTGCACCCTAATCCAGAATACCCTATGTTTCATATCTCGTCATAAACGAAAGCGAAAGAGGAAAACTTATCCCATTTCCGACTGAACATAATAATACAATATAACAGTTCGGCTAGTTTCTCGCAAGGATACTTAATTTCTGTCGCGTTGAAATCACTCCGGCCAGTTGGTGGTCTCAGCACTAGGAGCACCTCCCCGCTGGTACATGGGCCTTATTTTGCTCCCACGGAATTGTATCTCGTCTTACTCACTGGCGGGTAGCATTATTCTTCCCGTCACTTCACAATTTGCGATACTGTTATAATTGTGATTTGATTGTAAAGTCGAGCCTCGCTCTTCACTTGATCGACATTTATTCTCTTTGAATTTATTTTAAGTCATCGTCAGAGAATTTCTCTTTCTCATCGTCTGCAGCTGTATATCCATTTTAAATATAGTCTATTGGAGAATAGCTTGTGGATGTTATATATATTGCAACAGTCTAATATTTTTTTTTTTTTTTACCACGCACCCAGTAACATAAACAAGAGTTTTTTCTTTAACACGCATTTGTACCAAGTTTGAACCTCTGAAGTCACAACGATTCAACTGCATGATTCGGAAGTTCATTCCACAATCTGTTCACCGCTGCAAGAAAACTACTGGAAAGGCGGAGGTTATTGAATCTCGCAAAAAGAAAGAGAAGACTTAAAATTAAGTAGCTCGTACTACTTGGCGGATGGTATAATCTGGGAAGAGCTGAATGCGTAGGATGATCAAAATCTTGAACAATTTTATAATGCATACCAAAACAGCTAGGGATTAACACAAAGCACTGGTTATAAAAAAACTTTATACAAGTGAAGTTTTCGCTCAACAATTTAACAAGCAAGTCAGCTATTGAGGACCAAACGAAGTAAAATATTAAAAAAATGGCAGAATAAAAATATTTTCTTATGACAAAAATATTTTCTTAAGACTAATCGTGAAAGACTTACTGAGCACACCACTTGTTTATATAATAGAAGAGACAGAATGGATGAAATTCTCAAAAGTAAACGTGCAATCTAGGTTGAATAGGAATTATTTTTATAGTTTCAAAACATCGAAATTCCAATCATGGCCATTATTTTATTTTTAAGATGGTAACACCATTTCATGGAACAGTTTCCTTTCTTGACAGATTTAATCAGATCATGCCCTGATGTAGTCTTATGGGGATTGCCTAAAGACAGTCAGCCAATGATGGCTTAAGATCAACCGAAAATGACCGCGACAGAACAAAAACAGAACTGCTGTACAGTTCCACTTAGGCAATGTTCGTTAAAGGAGGCCAAATATTTACATTAAAATCGGTTACGTTTAAGAACCAAAGAGATAATCTACCTGAAATTCAGTGCTAAGAGACAACAACTGTTGCCATTAAACAGGAAACAAGAATCCGAAATCTTTTTCACGCAAAAATTTTTTTTTTTGGTAAAAAATTTGTTGTATGCATGAATTCAGGGAGACATATATTTAAATATTTAAATGTAATTACACAGATACGAGGAAAAATTTTATTGATTGATGTGTATAAGTGAAATTCCAGTGCTGGTAACTCAACGCTGTACAGTTTTTAATAGCACATCACTACTGCAGCATTCAAAAGTAAAAAAGCCTGCCCAGATTATTCATAATGGGCATTTAATCTTAAAAACGCTGCTAAAAACGATAAGCTTTTTACTGACAAATAAAATTAATATTTATAATGGCAAGTTCTAACAAGGGGTGCCTTCAAAAAAAATCTTTTTTTTAATAGCACTATATTTCCACCTGTCTGAATTTCGACTACGGTAATCTCTTTGAACATAAACCTATTTATCTAGTCTACATCTACTAACTTCAGAAAACTAAGTTGCCCACAATCGTGAATATTATGAAATTCTTTCTAAAATTTTCAGGCTGTTGTTCACTGAAGGTTATCACGACTACTGGAGCTTATTAAAACTTAAAAGCAGATCAGTTATGTCAAAAATGCTAAATCGTTTTACGACGCTTATGTTATTACCCAAAACTTACACTTTGAAAGCTTCTCCAGAGCTGCGATATAAGAGTCGGATAACGAGAACATGGCGGTGATTTGCAGTTTATATTAATTTACCGTTACAGCTATTCCTTTTGCATATATACAAATCACTAAAATATGTTTCATGAATGTTTTAGGTTACAATTAACCATAGACTCTTCTAAGTACACCAATTGGCATCCGACACGGAGCTGAGTGGCACTGGACCAAGTCTGTAAGCTCATTTTACATATACTGAACAGATCCCCAATTACAGCACAATCGCTTCATTAACCCGCTGAGTGGGACGTGACCTTGTGTCTTTAAATCGAAGAGATGGACTACAGAAGTCAGGACTTCGGACACATGGGCACAGATGCATGATAGACTTGCATCGGACGATCGGCCAAAAGACCACCTTTGTCACGCTTTCAAGGAACCACGACAATCGCGGGATGAAGTCATTGACTCTATGGGGCCGTTTCCTCATCAACAAAGGGAGGCATTTCAACGTACTTCCTGATTTCATAGTCTTGTTTGTAATTGCATTTAAGTACAAGAATTTCTTTATGTGAATGTTATCTGATGAAGAACTACCTGCAGTTTCTAATTATTCTTTCAAGTTAAGAAGATTTAAATGATCACAGGTCCTGTTATGAAAGAATTCATTTATGAAAAAAAGGAAAACTTTGGGTATATGGGTACATGGCATGTGACGGAGTCTTGATCGCCGCGGCCAAACGATTCTTTGATGTCCTATAAAAATTAACCACTGGAACCTACCGGAGGTTTTATGAGGACACCCAAGAATAAAACTTCATAAGATAAAAACTTTATGTACTGCAAATTGGTACTTTTATCTTCCTCGTATGTTAGAAAAACAGTGCAAAAATACCAGTGGGTAAATTGAAAGCCCACACGAAACTTTGCCCAGACTTGTTTACATGCAACAAAGAAAGAGTGCATACAAAACAAACAAGATATAAAATGAAGACACTCATATTATAATATTATATACTTGCATATATGTACAGTATATACATACATACATATATATATACAGTATATATATATATATATATATATATATATATATATATAAACACGTATGCACACACACACACACACACACACACACACACACACACACACACACACATATATATATATATATATATATATATATATATATATATATATATATATATATATATATATATATATATATATATATATATATATACAGGCGTTCTTATAAAAACGACCGAAATATTTTGCAGTTGCATATTCCTTGTATATCTAAAGTAAACTGCGCAGCTCTGTTCTTCTTATTTTAAGATTCTTTGACAGTTAAACGTTGAATTCGTTACTCATGGGCTACTTCTTACACACACACAAAAACCGGATCGATTTCAGCGGTGGTAAAGCAAGTGAGTCAAATCCCAGTGTCGTTAAGGAAAAAAAATGCTAAAATCCCTTTAACCCTTGAATTCAAAGAGAAAACGCACGAGAACATACTCACAATAATCCTTCCACAACAATAAACAAATATATCAAAACGCCACTATGTTATACTCAGCCACTCGACTTTCAGCGTTTACTCTGGAAAAGTAAGGTAGCGGGGAGGCTTCCCCGAAAAAAATAATTGCGCTTTACAAATGATGTCACTCACTCTCAGCGAGCGGCATGGAGCTGTGAGTTGGAGTGCGAGCGTGGAGTCACGCTTCCCCAGCGATAAAGATCTTATCTCTCCTCATCTCGGCGTCCCAGACTTCCCAACAGATTGAGAACGGAAAAAATCCACCTCTGTCAGACTGGATGGATTTTCGGTTGGTGGGTGAATGCGAAAGCCATAAAGAGCACTTCGGATAAAAGGCACAAAATGAAGAGCAGGTCCGAGTAGCTAGCTGCTCGACTCTCGAATTTGCTCAGTTCGAGGATCAGGAAATAAATGCCTGTCTAGCTCATGTAAATTCACTTCGTTAAAAACTGCGTAAAAGAAAAGTGTTGCTTGCTTGCCCAGGCTATTATATTTATACGACCCGACCTTGCGGCAAGACTTCAAAAATATTAAGAGCCTTAAACAAAGGAAGTTTAGCCTTGCGATCAGAGACTATCGATGCCCCTTCGATAACCCACATAGCTTACGAATCTTATTTTTCAAAAAGTAAGATTTTTTTTTTAGAAATATTCCAAAATATAATCTGATATTAGAATTCATGCTCATACCAAAATTATAATTTTGAGTTCCCTCAGGCTCTGCAAGACCGTTGGAGAGAATTGTTATTCATTTAAAATAAATTTCTTGGGAACATTAATCCAAAAAATGCGTTTTGATTAAGTATGAGGGGACTGCAAATAAAACCACAAACACCGACTGTGATGCAAAGAAACATATAAGCCTCATAGAATATAAGTTGGTGCTTCTCAAACTAGCAATAAATTCACCTACAGAGTAGCATGAGATTCTAAACAGGATATTCGCCTCTTCACTATGATTCATCTAAGAATAGTTTTGCAAAATCCGTAACACAGACCAAGTCATTACCTTTGCAACAAAAGTAACATTATTCTGTATTATAAATAGGTGAAAACATCTATTAGAATGTATCATACACTGACACTGACACACAAGCACATATATATAGATAATATATATATATATATATATATATATATATATATATATATATATATATATATATGTGTGTGTGTGTGTGTATACAGTACACACACACACACATATATATATATATATATATATATATATATATATATATATATATATATATATATATATGTATGTATGTATATACAGAGAGAGAGAGAGAGAGAGAGAGAGAGAGATACACCGATCCCAACACAATTATCCAAAACCTCAGCACCTTAATTTCTACAGCACTTGAAATCGTAAACGAGAGTCAGAATTGGGTTCGTCATCATCAGCAATTTCCGTCTATTTTTGTGAAGGCCGCGAACTTAATTCTCGGGACGTTTCCTCCAGTAAAGCAGTTGGAAGTCAGGCACTTAAGTCAATTATCAAAAATTTCATGGTAGGTGCTCTCGGTGGCTGCCTAATAAAATCAAACTTCAGAAGGCATTAAAATCAGCACATACTTCAGCAGGCTCATCTCAGATGCATAAATGCCAGCGTGACTTTGGGGGTAAGTGGCTTACAGGGTTATGAAGGCTTATGCAAATTACCACAAAAGATGATGACTAAAATAATTAGATATGCGGTTCATCTTGATTTTTTCCTGCCCAGCTTTTTTGCTTTTCTTGCGACTTTGGAATTAATCGGTTCTTTTCTTTTTTTAACCTTCTGGGTACTGATTGCTTAAGCATCACTTACAAATACCTGAGGGGATTCAGTGGTTGAAGATTTCAACGGCCATTTTCAGCGGCTCTCAATTTTTATGAAGTGAATAACAGGGACGGTTTGGCTTTTGAAGATCTCAAAATTTTATTTTCCCCGAAAATAAAATTCACTCACATCTCGTGGTGATCACTGGGCTCAATCAAAAAATGTACTTTTTGTTTTTCAGAATAAAATTTATCTTACTGAAAATTATTAAAATATCTATCCGGAATTTAGTCGGCCTGATCTGAAGTAACCTTGATTACGATTTCATTTTTTAGGGGACAAACTGTAGGATTCCTGATGTAAAAAAATACTTTCAATGGCCGTTGCTATGCATTTGTGTTAATCGAATTAATATCTACACAGTCAGTTAACGTTAATGCCGTCTTATTTGCGTAACATCTGTTCAAAATAAATGCAGTCGCAATGTCCGTTAATCAGTTTATCTCAATTACAAGTCTATTAAATACCAGGTTATTAAATTAGTGACATTTGCATGTTAACTGTCAAAGATTACAACAATTATCTTTGCTTTTCTGAACAAATGCAATTTAATGCTTAATTGTGGCGACTAAACAAAGTTCAACATTTTCACACAAATACCGACTCGAATTTATTTTTTCTCCTTTGCTATATAATTCATATGAAAGCTCATTAGGCGATTAGATAGCTAATTGAATTTCACTGACAATTAATGGTTGCTCATCAGAATCAATCTTGGTTATCTGTTAATTTAACGGAAAATAATCATCGCCTCATTTACGGTGAAATTCCACCTGATATGCCGGACAATTAAGTCTGAAAGTATGGCCACGAAACCATTTACGTCTGATTTACATGATACCCGATGAAAATTAATGATGACACATCATTAATTAACGTATGAAAACAAACATATCTCCCTTGTAAACTGAAGTAGAGAATTTCTCCTTCGCAAAGGCCGCCACTAACGTTCAATTATACCTGCGCAGTTTGCCTGCACAGTCGGCCTGTGCAGGCAAAACTGAACCCACTAACGTTCAGTTTTGCCTCCACAGGTTAACTGCGCAGGTATAACTGAGCGGCGGCCTTAAGGTGGCCATGTTACCACTCGGCAAGGGACCGACCCCGTAGGGGGCTAGTGCTGTCAGTGCACCTCATGCAGTACACTGTAGGCATTACTTAAGGTTCTTTGCAGCATCCCTGCGGCCCCTAGCTGCAACTCCTTTCATTTCTCTTACTGTACATCCATTCATATTCTCCTGCTTCCATATTACTTTCCACCCTCTCCTAACAATTGATTCAGTGCAACTGCGAGGTTTACCTCCTGTTATGCCTTTAAAAACTTTTTACTGTTAATTTCAGTTTCAGCGCTGAATGACCCAATAGATCCAGCGCTTGGCCTTTGGCCTAAACTCTATATTCTATTTAATTCAACCAAGGGATCGAAGTTTTCATTCAATACCTTTTAAATCAACAGTCCCAGGATTGTTCAGTGAGGGGACTATATATCAGCCTCAATAATACAGCTATGGAATTAATGCTTTTGCTTCTGTTTTTTCTTTCCTTCTTTTTTTATTCTCAACTTCAAGAGGCGAGTTAATCGCATAGTCAGTGATTAGTTCCCATGAAGTTTCATCCCACTCTTTTTTTTATATTGCTTTAGGCCTTTGATTAGATTAGGCAATCACTTCTGTGCCCTTCAGCTTTCTCAAAGAAAAAAAAAAATTACATTCCTTTCCATGGCAGAATTGCTAACTACAATTTTTCCTCAACAGGCCTGATACTTGCCAGCACAACAGAAACTCTCAAGCGGAAAATTCCATTTATTTCTTCAAAAGGGATTCCCTTGAAATTCTAGAGAAAGATCGGTCCTTCCGCGAACAACAGAATCTTAAATTCCCGTCGTAACCTGAATCTTGAAGGGAATTTTGAATTTCAAATGTGAACCATGTAAGCTAAGTTAATTTTGACATGGGAGCTTTAAAATACCTTGTAAATTCGATGCCCGAAAGAGGTGATTCCCAGGCTGTTACCCGCGAGCTAAAGCCGTGTTCTTCCTTAGATCTCGTAATATTCTTGCGAAGTAGTGAAAAGTCGTCTTTCATCCTCAGTCTCCGAAACAGATAACGCTCGAGATGCATGGAGTACAAATGTCGGTTATAAATGCATAATCTGACAGTGATATCAGTGTTCCACTGCTTTTAGTTTTAGTACTTTCTAGTTTTCTGTAAAAAAAAAAAAAACTATTGAGATGGTTCTGTCTGTCCATCCGCACTTTTTCTGTCCGCCCTCAGATCTTAAAAACGTCAGGATTGAAAAATAGATGATACTAAGTGTTATATTTGCTAATTTAGGACTACATTACAGGACTTTGATATTACTTAGACCAGAGGTTCCCAAACTTTTTGTTCCTCGGTACCCCTTCGGCTTTTTTATAGGTTCCCATGTACCCCTAACACTAAAAATTAAGCTTAATATTAAAAAAGAACATTTTAATATTTTGATATTTTAAATTTATGGAGTCTGCATGTGTAGATTACATAGGTATCTTAAATGGTGATAACAGAAATAAAGCAATTACTAAGGTAATTTATATTTTGATCCTGCACATACAATTGTACAGTAATAATTATTTTCTTCAGACCAAATATACCCCCTGAAACGTGCAAATGTACCCCTGGGGGTACATGTACCCCAGTTTGGGAACCCCTGACTTAGACATATTCTATGTAGTAGAGGGCTGCAAGTTGGTATGTTGAACATCCACCCTCTAATCATCAAACACACCAAATTGCAGCCCTCTAGCCTCCTCAGTAGTTTTTATTTTATTTAAGGTTAAATTTAGCCATGATCGTGCCTCTGGCAACGCTGTAGGACATGCCACCACCGGGCCGTGGCTGAAAGTTTCATGGCCCGCGGCTCATACAGCATTATACCGAGACCACCGAAAGATAGATCTATTTTCGGTGGCCTTGATTATGCGATTACAAAAAATTCAATTGCGCCGAAGAAACTTCGGTTCATTTTTTACTTGTTCTCTCAAGGTTACGGTTGAGTAACATGTACACATTGAAAAAATTTTGTAAAATACAGTAAATGCAATACTACTGAATTTCCCTGGTAATCTTCAGTTACACTGAATCACCCGGATTCTAGATGATTAACCATTACCGAATTATTAAATAAAAACTTTATTAAATAATATTTTTAAAGTATATCTCAAATACGCAAAATATGAATCCTTTAACTTCAGTAAGCTTTTAAGATACAATTTAGCGCCATTTCAAAAACCACTAGGGCCAACCTTGGCATTCTTGATGTTTGAGAGAGAGAGAGAGAGAGAGAGAGAGAGAGAGAGAGAGAGAGAGAGAGAGAGAGAGAGAGAGAGAGAGAGAAAGGGATTGTTTCTATAATACTGCTCTTTCTTTTGGTTTTCTACTTAGTTTTATTATTGACTGAAGTTGTATTTGCAGCCATTATTTATTGTTAATTCCATGTTTACAACATGATCACTGTAATGAACAATTTGTCATTATCAAGGACAAACATCTAGAATGCCCTGTATTTTCCACGCGAATACTTTCTTCCAAATAAAGCGTTTTTTTTTTATTAAACAACTCATTCTCAAAACTCTACATTTTTACATGTTTACCAAAATGAATTGCATTACCTACAATTGGTAACAGATATCTATTTTTTCAATATCTAAGATAATGTGACCATTTATTCTAAAATTATGGTTTGTCTCTTATTATGCCGCCTTTCTTCATTGGAATATCTGATATTCTCATTAAACCTCTTGATAATAAAAAAAATTAAGGCTCATAATTTCATTCACTAATATCGAGTAACCAGTCCAGAAACGCCACGTATCATCTCTTGATAGGCTACTTATCAGGACACCATTTATTAATATCAATTAGCCAATTAGGAATCGTCAAGCGTCGTGTCGTTATTGGATGATTTGATTAGAGTGATGTGATTGGTTAATGTGAAAATACCGCTGCCTACAATTATCTTGGGTGTGCGATTAGTGATAGATAAGGACTACTCTAGAAGCAGCAACCGCGCCAGCACATGGCTGGCTTTGTCTGAACAAACGAGATAAGCGGCCAGCGTTGGTGGGAGAGGAATGGGTAGTGATAGAAGAGAGGAGATAAGGAAATGGAAAGGGGCAGGAAGGAGGTGGGTAGGGAAAGGATGCTGTAGGACTCTAAGAACTGGAGAACGCTGCGTCTTGTGATGTGAATTTTCAGTACTGTAGTATTTCTGACACCCATTTTTTTTTTCTTCACTTATACGAACTTTCGCATGGAGTTTTATACCTCCTTCACACGCTAATGCTTTGGGTACACGAAAAAGCTGAAAATGACAAGGTAATAGTACTGTACTTGATGAACTGTCAGAAACATCAGTCTATTCAATAGCAAGCGGCAATTAACACATCTCTACTCGCGCATGACTTTCAATTACCTGATCTTTCGAACTCTGCGATCGTTGCTAGTTTAAGTCAAATAACCTTCAATAATTCTTCATCATACGGGCTGATTATTGTGCATTTGTCATCTCACCTTTCCCACTGAAAGAAGAAGTGGGAGATGAAACAAAACAATTACTCGCTGAGCAAAAATAATCGGAAAAGCCCCACAACAATCGTAGCCATTTTTTTTCACAAACATTCTTTTAAAAAAACTGAAGGGAGTTAATATTCAAACGATGTATGACTTCTCATCATTATAAATGCATAACCAGATGCTGACGCTAGTGTTCCACTGATGTCATTTTTAATCTTTATTATCTATCATTCTTTGTACTTTTTTTTTTTATCAAAGCCAAATAATATTTGTAAAATGCACGACCTCTCTACGATACAGCAAATGCAACATTGATGAATATCCCTTAATCATTTTCACTTACATTGGATTATCCAGAGTAACCCCGAAAAAATTAAAGAAACATATTTTTACATATACAACCATTTTTATCAGAGTATATATTTAAAATTAGCATCTCAACCAAACACAATGTTTTCATTTTATCAGAAAATTTGTGAGATACAAATAAACCACTGACCACTGAGAGAGAGAGAGAGAGAGTCAATACTGTTTTTAATTAACTGACTTTATTCAACTTTACTAAAATACTTTCAGCAAAATAAACATGCTAAGAGCAAATCTATTCTGTATTCCATGGAATCACTGGTATATCTTTAAATGTGTAAAATGAGTTAGATGGATTTTGTGCAACTTATTTCAATTTTCAATTTCAATTTTCTACATCTGAGGTAGTAAATCTGGTTCTTTGTAAAGTTTTGAAATCTAACTGGAATTTTTTATATAAGGTGCTTGCTTTTCTACTGAACTAATTAACATTAGACATAATTCACTGTGCTCTGTAATACTTTACCTTAAGAGAGAAATATATGTATCTATATGCCATTATATATCTGTATGCATAATGTGCAAGTTTGTAGATCTGTGCTAATACTGCAGTGTTCATGGAATTTACTGTAAGTCTTACAGGAATGATTTACAGTTTCTTAAATGATGGCGATGGCCTCATAATCAGCAAAGAAAAAAAAAAGCTGAGTGAACGTCCTCTGAAAAATGGGAAACCACTGTCTATAACAAAGACTCAAGTGACTTGAAATTATTTCTTTGAGGAGTAATGAAAAAAAATAATACTTTAACTCTGATACTTGAACTGAAGACATTTAGAATTAACATCTCAACCTTTTATTCGCTAGACTGAAATCAAACTTACGGAATCATTTACAACTGAAACACATCACTCCTAATTTTTCGTTCTAACTAATGAGAAAATGTCTGGCAAAACTTTTTTTTTTTTAATAAAGATAACAAAATCCTAAATGAAAATCTGAAAAAAGTGACTTCGTTCCGGACTTCTATTTTTTTTCAGTAAATTACAGGAACCTCTATATCTATTTCTTTATCTATCCCTGTCTGTTTATACTAACATTAACTATTTGATTGCTTGCAGTCAGTTACTCGAGTTTTTCGTATTGTTTTTATGAGAATTCCATTTTGCATCTCTGCTATTTATATATGTTTGAATTTTTACATTGAGTTGAGGTGAATATAGAATTTAGGCCAAAGGCCGAGCACTGGGACCTATGAGGTCATTCAGCGCTGAAATGGAAGTTGACAGTAAAAGGTTTGAAAGGTGTAACAGGAGGAAAACCTCACAGTTGCACTATGGGTCAATTGTTAGGAGAGGGTGAAAAGTAAGATGGCAGAAAGAGAATATGAAAGGAGGTGCAGTAAAAGGAACGAAAGGGGTTGCAGCTAGGGGCCGAAGGCACGCTGCAAAGAACCTTAAGTAATACCGCATGAGGTGCACTGACGGCACTATCCCCCCACGGGGTATTTTTATACTGGCATTTAATATATATACAAGAAAATGTAAAAATGTAAATTCTTATCGGTGTGGAAAATGCTCTTAAACTTTTGCCATTATCCTATCTACTCTATGGAAGGGATTTTATGCTACTCAGTGAAGGTGAATGCAAACATTTTTATTTTCTTTTATTTATTTAGAAAAAACTGTGTGGGTGTGTGCATGTGTTATAATTAACTTTGTTATTTTCCCCTCTCTGTGCTTCATATACCTCACATAATCACTCTTTATTCTGTGTAAGCCAGCTTTGCAAATTAATGGCAAGTTATGTCTACTCTTAAGGTATTCCTTCATATTTTGGAGAGTAATATCAGTAATAAACATTTATCCAGAACGTTTCTCACTGTAAACCACATCTCACCTAAATGTAATTAATATTATAACCATTATTTAATAGTCTATTTATGTTAATCCTTCGTTAACGGATTTATAGAACCCCTCCTTAAGGCCACCACTAACGCTCAGTTATACCTGCGCAGTTAATGCCTGCAGAGCCGGCCTGTGCAGGCAAAACTGAACCCACTAACGTTCAGTTTTGCCTGCACACAGGCACAACTGCGCAGGTATAACTGAACGTTAGTGGGTGAAGTTTTGCCTGCACAGGCCGACTGTGCAGGCACTAACTGCGCAGGTATAACTGAGCGTTATTTATTTTTTATTTATATAGATTTTAGGCATACATGCCAAGCACTAGGGCAACTAAGGCCATTCAGAGCTGAAACAGAAATTGACAGTAAAAGTTTGAGTGGCGGCCTTTATTCATGGTAAATAACCCTGTGGAAAGACAACAAGGTTAAATAAACTGAATCTGTTTGTTTCGATAAAGATAAAATTTCCAACCAAAGCCCCCTTACTGTTCAAGAACATCAACGATATAACAATCAGATTACTTTCAGTAAGTCCTTTGATCTTTCCGCCGTCACAAATACTGTACCTTCCAAGTGCTTTCATGCATTCGCTGCTCCCGCGAATAAGTGATGCGGAAAGTGTAACGTACATACACGTGAAATGAAACGTTCACTGAGATAATAAATGCTTCAATGCAAAGACCAATTCGTGATCGTTAAAACGTCTTTCAGAGTTGACGCATTAGCATAATCCATATAGCTGTCTGTCAGTCAACCTCTTTCTCTCCATTTACAGTTAATGTTGTTTACGTTTGTCAGTCAACCTCTTTCTCTCCATTTACGATTAATGTTGTTTACGTTTGTCAGTCAACCTCTTTCTCTCCATTTACGATTAATGTTGTTTACGTTTGTCAGTCAACCTCTTTTTCTCCATTTACGATTAATGTTGTTTACGTTTGTCAGTCAAACTCTTATTCTCAATTTACAGTTAATGTCGTTTACGTCTGTCACTCAACCTCTTTCTCTCCATTTACGAATAATGTTGTTTACGTTTGTCAGTCAACCTCTTTTTCTCCACTTACAGTTAATGTCGTTTATGTTTATCAGTCAACCTCTTTCTCTCCATTTACAGTTAATGTCGGTTACTTTTGTCAGTCAACCTCTTTCTCTTCATTTACAGTTATTGTTGTTTACGTTTGTCAGTCAACCTCTAAAAGTTTCGTTTAAGGCACTTGGAAAAACCTTAACCTTTCTGATACCTACCAGTCAATAATGCATTTCACCAAATTTCTCTTTCGTTCAAGGAACAAGAAGCAGATCCCAGATAACATCAGTCTTCAACTTACTTAACAATATAAAGTTTCTCCTTATAAGCAAACTCCTGCAATTCTTTCTGTCTTCCAAGATCATGGAAGTGCCGATTATTAAGAATCTGTCTTCTTTCTACCGGTGCTAAGGTTGCTGATCAATTGTTGTTTTCTACTGCAAGTACCAGGTAGGAAGGAGTAAAACAATGCTCACTATGCTAATTTCCTGCAGAGAGCAGTTGGGTATTTGTGACAGAATAGAATATAGAATTTGGGCCAAGCACTGGTACCTATGAGGTCATTCAACTCTGAAAGGAAAATCGAGAGTAAAAGGATATACAGGTTTAACAGGAGGAAAACCTCGCAGTTGCACTATACTACAATTGTTAGGAGAAGGTGGAAAGTAAGATGGAAGACAGAATATCAACGGAGGTACAGTAAAAAGAATGAAAGGGGTTGCAGCTAGGGGCCGAAGGGACGCTGTAAGGAACCTTAAGTAATGCCTACAGTGCGCCGCGTGTGAGGTGCAATGACGGCACTACGCCCCCACGGCGGGTATTTGTGATGCCCTTTTAGATCTATTTAGAAATATCCAAGACGACCTTGACATTTGAACACTTCTTCAGGTTGACTTCAACAATGTCCTCTATTTTATTACCCATGATACTCTCTGATATACATTTCATATCTAAACTACGAAACACTCTAAGCACTTAATCTCATTCATGCATTTTTGAGCGACCGATGACCAGAGAATTTTAACAAAAAGTGTTTTTTAAATTCTTTTTTTTGGGGGGGGGCCTATATCCATTCATGCTTAATATTCCACAAGATAGCGTCCAGCTCTCTGCAGTGTTCATTCCTTACTGGCAACAGGACTGGTGGCCTTGAAAATAAAATGGTACCGTGAGCAGATGATATAACACTTGTTGAAGTGAGTAAGTGAATCGCCCTCCCCAAGTTCCTTACAGCACAAGATCCGAAAACTCTCTCTCTCTCTTCCCTCTGCCACGTAAAGCGTCAATATATCTTCTTCGGTTTAATTAGATCAGTCGTGCATGAAATGGTCATGAAAATCCTCCAACTTCTGGATATCGGAGTCATGAGACCATTCACGAACTCGAGGCTCTCACATGCACGAGAATGGTGATCATGACCGCAGGGAGCGGCCACTATTAAACGAAAAGCAATATTAAAAAGAGAGAAAAGAAAATCACTCGGAATCGTGAAGGCTTTGCCGTAAATTATAAAATATAATGATAAAGTATCTTTATCTCGTTTGATTGAATCTCCCTTTAATTTATTGTACCTTGCTCAAGATCTCAGGTAAAGTATAATGTATGCACATATATTTGAAAACACAAAAATTAGAAATAGTACACAAAAGTATAATTTCTAATTACTCGATAACTCAAAAGAGTGTAATGGCACTATCCCTTTCCTCTTTACCTAGAAACTAAGCGCATTTTCTACCTTAAATTATCTCGTATATTATTCATTATAAAATCCTAAATCACCCTCCGGGAACCCCAAAACTCCCTCCTTTCCGATAAAGGGTGCGTATCGGGAACGGTAAAATGAGATATCGAGTTCCAGGTTGGCTCTGGGAAAAGACCACACAGAAGCTGTTTATAGAGGAACTCGTCGACCAAAAAAGGAGACTTCTGCTTCTCTTATTTCACTACACACAACCTGAAGCTGTTGGTTTCTCCGGCATCTCGAGATCGCAAGTGTTCGTCTGCTCTGGTTTCTATGGAAGAGAGGAAAAGGGCGACTTCATTTTAAAGGGTCCCACAAAATGGTAATTTTCATTTTATTTTTTTTAGTGTTTATTTTAGTGGGCAAAACAACACATTACTAAGATGATGATGATTATTGTTATTTAACGTTTTTAATAAGGAGCTTGTAATAGAAGGTTAATTCACACTATAAACCCAACCTTCGAAATCCACCGACAAGTGCCGATGTTCACGAAGAAATAACAAGAGTCTTACGAACCTCCCGCCCCCAATGCAAGAAAGGCCTGGCACGTGAGGTTATCAAGTGGGCCGAGCCTTCTTGCTCGTGCAAGTTAATTAAGTTCATAATGACCGGTGAGTGGCGTCTCTTTGTTGAGAGAAGACCCTGATGCCTTTCGACTTCCTTTGCTGGAAATTGATTTGATTGCCTGGGTCTTTGCGCCGGACGAAAGAAATGGTCCTTTATTTAATCGTTTAAGAACAGCCAGCCGAGGCATGAACTGCTCATTAACCGCCTATCAACGGGGCCTGATCTAAAGATCATGATTTCGGTATTGGAGGAGATGATGTTAATGATGAGGAAATGATATTTCAGAGATGCTTATCTCCCGAGTGGATTTCGGCTCATTTCGAATAATCTTTTGTTTGTTAGCTGGCTGGTCCGTTCTAGCAGAGTGAAAGCGCAACCAATCTATGACAAAAATGTTAGTGGTCCTCTTGTTTTAGAAGCTGGTTGTTTTTTCTTCTGTTATAAAATAAATGACAAAATTACTGAAAACGAGAGATCAGTCAAGCTCTCTCGTCTACAGTACCTGCTTAACGTACTTCCAAGAATCAAGCCTTTTTATAATGGCATAATGAGCTTCAAGACGAATCAGCTATATGAGAAAGTTTCACTAAAACCGTGCTTTGTACTTATTTTGTTAAAAAGCTTAAACTAAGGGCCGTAAGTTTTGGTCGCCATATTAAACCTGCAATACAGAATATTGTACCTTTTATTTCTTACTCGGTTGATGGTTTGGCAGTGTGCAACATTATCCTTTGCAACTTCTCCCATCTGCTTTGCTGAGTTTGTAAGTGATATTTCCTGTAGTGAAAATGTTTTCTCAGAATATTCTTGATCTGCCCTGGAATTACTTGCACAGCTTTTCAATAATTTTAGGTCTACATTTTTTTTCCGATTTTTGTATTAACCTGAAAAAACTTACTATTTGTAAATCAAAACTTGCAATTTTTATTTTATTTATTTTTCTTTGGGGTGGGTGGCCTACCTACACCACTGGTAAATTGTGGTCTTTCAAATCCACAGATCTGAGTTCGTATTAATGGGCAAATGCGGAAGGAAACCAACTCGGAATGGCTGTGTCATTTCTCCTTGACAGTCTTCCTCGAATTTGACGTCTACCAGTTTAAAAGTATTTAATGAATCATATCTAATTTACTTCATCAATAAATGGAGAAAAGATAGGATTTTTTAATGCCATTAGTATACCTTATAACAAAGTTTAATATTCCTAAACGGAGCGCTTAAATATTGTAATAAATAAATGTCTTTGCTATTTAAAAAGACCTCACACCTACTTCTTCGACTTGATAAGCGACAATTTTAGCCTTACTCTGGTCTCCATATTCTTCACTGGTTATTGTTGGGTTTCACTTGAAAATTTGCGTGCATAGAATTATCCTTTGCACATTTAATCTGAATATTGAAGAAAGGCGTTTCAGTTTTAAAGATAGCTCTAATTAGGCTCTTTGCTGGTATCCATTCACATCTCTCTCTCTCTCTCTCTCTCTCTCTCTCTCTCTCTCTCTCTCTCTCTCTCTCTCTCTCTCTCTCTCTCTCTCTCTCTCCACTTAATTAATGGGAAAAAGGAAATTATATCAAGAAATTCAACTCCAAGAGAAATATCTACCGAGGTACCACAGTATTACTTGTTACATGAACGAAGCTCATCTAACCAAGTAATGTGTCTAAAATAAACAATTGTTTTAAACGGCACGTAAATGCGGATGCCAGCACGTGCAATCTTGGCCGTGAAAAAATATACGATACATTCGCGATTAAAAACGAATCCATTTCGCCAGCCAAAGCGGAGAGAGGGCAAACAGCACAAATATACTCAAAGTACGAAGAGTGACGCGAGTGGAAAAATGTAACTGCTTTGCAAGATCAAAACGTAACTGCTTTACAAGATAAAAATGTCACTGCTTTGCAAGATCAAAATGTAACTGCCTTGCATGATCAAAATGTAACTGCTTTACAAAATAAACACGTAACTGTTTGCAAGATATAAAAGATAAGCTACTGGGTGTTCTAACCGTAAGTCGCTTTGTTTGATTTTTATTAAACATGACGAACGAATTTTTTTCTCCTGCCAAGCTGAGGAATCTCTCACATACACCAAAGCACAAGAGCTTACCTTCAGAACCACACCCTCCTCCTCGCGCGAGCGCGCACGCATGCACACACACACACACACACACACATACACACAAAGAACCACAGACGATTACTTGGAAAAATCCAATAATTGGCGAATAAGCTCCGATATCGTCTGTGTACTTAACAATGCAATTGAAAGTCTGCCTGACCTACTTTGACATTCATTTAGTGCAAGTTTTCGGTCTCGCGTGACCTGACCTGTCTTCCAGCCCTAGTGACCCTGGCTTCCTTTCTACCCCCTTCGTGTAAGTGAACTTTATTCTCTTTACATTTTCTTTGCAATCCGTTTATCTTTTGATCATCGAAATACTGTTATTTCATACATTTTCAACACTATCAAAGAGGGAACAAATCAATGGAATATAGTGAAGCAAGTAAGAATTGTCAACTGTTTTCGATAAAATAACATATGACAAGCAAACACACACACACACACACACACACACACACACACACACACACACACACACACACACACACACACACATATATATATATATATATATATATATATATATATATATATATATATATATTATATATATGAATATATATGTATATATATGAATATATTATGTATGCAGGTATTTATGTATGTACGTATGTGTATATGTATGTATATGTATATATATATATATATATATATATATATATATATATATATGAAATAGCAATTTTTCTGTGCATACAAAAATCTAAATTTAGAAGGTAATGGTTAGGAGCAATTTGATTTATGGCACGAGTCATGGTACAGAAGAGTGATTTGAATAATAAATTCTTAGCATTTGAAAATAAGGTGCTCAAAAGAATATTGGGAATTAATTGGAGGGATAGGATATCAAATAGCAGAATTAGAGAAGTAACGGGGGTGCAACCGGTCGATGAGTATGTTTGGTTCTCACGCTGGAAGTGGCTAGCCATGAGCATAGGAGACGGAATAGTACGAGATACACCAGGGTGAGTTGCTAGAAGAGATAGAGGTCGGACAAAGGAGAAGTGGTTGAGGACAATGAGGCAGGAAGCAGGAGCTGATTGTTGGGGAGATCTTGAGGTGTTAGCCCAGGAGAGAATGTGGTGACTTGAGTTCCTCGAGGTCCTGTGCATCCCCGTGGGTGCCATAGGAAATAATATATATATATATATATATATATATATATATATATATATATATATATATATATATATATATATATATATATATATATATATATATGTGTGTGTGTGTGTGTGTGTGTGTGTGTGTGTATCTGAATCACGAAGATATGGAACGTGATGAATGTATAAATAAAGGCAAATGCCATGAAGGAAAGTGAAACAACAGAGTGATTGCTAAGCCTTTCGACACAGGGTCTAAAGGACCATGTGTCGAAAGGCCTAGTAACCACTCCGATGATTCAATTTCCTTCGTGGCATTTGCCTTTATTTTTATACACACACACACACGCATATATATATATATATATATATATATATATATATATATATATATATATATATATATATATATATATATATATACATATACTGTATACTTATGGAAATCAACATATGGACATTTGTATCAGGGAAATAACTTTCTGACTCACAAGGAGACCGATTCCCGGTCTTCCAAGAAGAAATCCAGGGCGTTACCAATTCATATATATAGGATATATATATAAATATATATATATATATATATATATATATATATATATATATATATATATATATATATACTCATCATCAATCTGTCCCCTTCGAAGGGTGGCTCCAGAAGGTATTGGCCTTCCGGTTCCAAGCACGCCCACCGCTTAGGTTCGATATTTCCGGATCACAAATTCAAGCTCGGTACCTAACGTTGTGCAAATGCAGTGGCCTTCACAATAAACTTGAACCTTTTCGATTTCCTAACGTTTTTATAGCGATTTTTCGCCGACGTTAAAAGCTCCCAAGACGATCTGATCTACAGTTCGTTAGAAACTGGAAAGGTCATTTTCATTTCCTTTCCGGACTCAAAGGCGTTCAGAAGAAAATCACCACAAAAACATATGGAAATCGAAGTTATCACACCATTTAGAAAGCAACTGTTTTTATTGTGTAGTTGTATAATGAACGTCTTCAGTAAATTATACATACGTTCATACCTGCACACACACACGCACACAAACAAACATACACACAAACATGTACGTACATACATACACACACACATACGTATATATATATATATATATATATATATATATATATATATATATATATATATATATATATATATATATATATAGTATATATAATGTACCCCATTCTTGACATTTCCAAAAGACTTACCCCTCCCAACCTGCAACTCGACCGGAGAGCGAGTAGGGCTGACAGCGTCTTCTATTTTTCACTCCATAAACATGTTCCCTTGTCAATTACAATCACGACAAATTTTCATGAACACCTCGTACCCTCCTCCACCTGTTCTTTGTTTTTTCCACCTTTTTTTTCCCTCATATCCTCTTTTTTTTTTATTTTCTGCATTCTGATGGTGGGAGGATCCTACGTACCAAAAGAATGAGTCACTTGGAAGCTTCAATGTTGAGTTCCAGGATTTCATTCGATGTTCCAAGTTTTTACATTTTTGGTCCGTGTTCCGTCATTGGCAAATGTTTTTCCTGAATGCTGCGACTTTCGTCAAGTTCAACGCTCTTTCATTCTGAACACTACTCATACGCGAACGTAATTCCCAGAAGCAAAGCTAAGCCTCGACTGTGATACAGAGCCACAGTTATTCTATGAAGCACGTTTTGTGTTTATCACTGTTCTGAATCATGCATGGACAGTAACTTATTGATCCAATAAAGATTCATAGTTTAACAAAAATTTACGTCATGGGAAGCTCTCATTAAACTCTCATATGTAATTTATCAATTTCTTTAAGTGTATCAGGTATGAAGGTTTTAAATAGTTGCGTGCTACTGCCAGACGGACGCGCGCGCGAGCGCGCACACACACACACACACAATCTCCCCTCAAGAATACAGACATGGAAATATTACGGGGCGAACGTCGAGCTAGGAAGTATGATTTCAAAAATACCTTCCTATCAGAAGGATTCGGCTACCGTGATGTCTAGGTTTTTAAATGCAACTGTTTAAATCATGCACATGAAATAATGACGACAAGGCCGCACAGAATAACAGAGCAGCGGATCGTAATATGAGTATCAAATTTTCCTATCTCTGATTTAATTCATTGTCAGTACTTATGTCCTCATTTCTCCATCACCGTGTGCAACACCCGATCCTTTGTTGTCATACTACAATGAGACAAAGTGAGTTTAGAGGTACTTTGGACTTAACAAAGAGAAATACCATGATTAATCTTTCCCTTTTTCTTGGGAATTAAAGCTTTTTTATTTTACAATTTTTCCGTTAACAGTTGCTTCAAGGAAATTAATAAGTATCAATATATATATATATATATATATATATATATATATATATATATATATATATAAACAAGAGATCAAACAAAACATTTCCCTCTCCATTCTCAAAGTTCGATTTTCTTTACACCATCAAAAAGAATATGACTTTAGTAGGTAACAACATGCGCCTATCAAATTGAAATAAATGTTATGGAACAAAATCACCAACGGTTATCTACCGCATTCATTCGTCACTGTAACTTACTCTTTTATTTATTTCTCCTTGAATTGTGGAATGGAATGGAATATAAAATTTAGGCCAAAGGTTAAGCGAAGGGACCAGTGAGGTTATTCAGCGGTAATTATGAATTATGAAATTATTTCATAATACTCTTCCCATCTCAAAACGTTTACATGCAAATTAGATAGTTTAACTCATATACAAGATGCTAGTAACATAAAAGCAAAGAAAAATGAGGCTGTAAGTTACAAATGCTAAATAAGTCTTAAGCACCTTTACCATTTTTAGTCTAAAAATACCATATATTTAGCAGTTATTTTAATACATACACTTACAATTAGTGATACACAATTTATTTTTTAATAAAAATGTGTGAATTCAATTTCCCAACTGTGAAAAGCACACGAAATATTTCTCTACATATCGACTGTATCACTATTTCTGCAGCAATTACATCGTAAAACATGACTTTTCATTACTAATTAAAAGCCTGAAAGATTGCCACCCCGCAGTTCATGCTTATTCTACTCATCAATAAAAAGTACCAAATCTACACTTGGAGGAAAAGAAAAAAAAAGAACGCAGAAAAAGGGCACAACTAATCCCAGCGCCGCCGAAGGCGACACAAACAATGAAGAAAATAAAGACGAAGAGAACTCCGTCGCCAGAGCGGAGATGCAGCTGAGCATCCGCTATGCAGGTGTGCCATCCAACCCGAAGATCACATTTGGTCCAAGGTTGACGTATAAGGTCAACCAAACCTTACTGAGGATGTTCCGTGTGATGGAGAGAACGCACGTTGATCCTCTGATGGGGATGTTGATCGGATGGGTGCCGCGCTGAAGCCCTGGGACCGGATTATGCATCCTTGGCGATCGGATGATAGATGAAATTAGTATGAACAACTGATGAGTCTATTGTAAAATGCAATAGGTAGCAGGGGTCGCCCAGGGAGCCGCTTTCGGATCCCCTCGTCCAATTTGAGATCGTCTTTGACTTATAAGGGCCTCTGACCACCTGCTAGATTGCGTGTCGGCGGCCATTTGTATGCGCACTCGCTCATGGTCAAAGACGGATGGTGCATAAGGTGGCATTTGACTGAAGGAAGGAATATGCGAACGTCCTCCACTGTGGCTGTTCGGTACAGTCTCCACGCTCTGAGATATGAAAGCATAGCAGACGCATACATACATGCATACAAATCACCACTGGGGAAAAATGAAATGTACGCTGTAAATGTTGAAGATGATAAGCAATTCAAACGAGCATACAGACTTTTTAAACGGTGGGCTGAGTAAACCTTGAGCATAAGCAGGAAACAGATGTATCTTTCCAAAACCTTGATTATCGACAGACAGCTGATCCGCACCGGCATTATTCTCTATCTGATAATTTACAGGTATAATCCTTTTGCGTTCATTAAGACCAGACTACTCACATTATTCAATACCTCTACATTTTACCTATTCGTCTAGAGTTGAGTGGACCAAGTTTAGACAATTCTAGGATAGTATTCCTTTCTACAAGGTTTCTTTGATAAAACTAGACACAATTCAAGACACGTTCCAATGTCTATTAGAGTAAACCAACATTTTAAAGCTTGTTCTTTTAATAGCAAGAATGTTTCTTCTAACATGACCTATGATTGCGCTTTTAGACTCTTCACATCTCATACATTTCTTATGCTCTTCAATTATCTTTTCTCCCAGCTGTTTTCCAATTTGACCAATATAGGATTTGGCACATGACATACGGGGGTTTGATATACACAACACTGGGTACTGAAATGTTTAAGTTAATGGGACTCACTGTATGGCTGAAAAATCT
>JANJGK010000033.1:2452916-2455416 GCA_039081455.1 Macrobrachium rosenbergii | reverse complement strand
CCTAATACGAGTAAAATGAATATAAGTGTGTGTGTGTTGTGCGTGTATATATATATATATATATATATATATATATATATATTATATATATATATATATATATATATATATATATATATATATATATATATATGGGTGTGTTTGATAAGTATATGTATACAACCACGCCGTATATGAAATATATAGCAAATATATAATTATATATATATGTGTGTATGTATGTATGTATAATGCGGTGCCCATGTTAGTATGTGATCAATGGCGTTAAAAAAATTCAGAAGCAAATACCTAAAAATTAAACTAATCCCAAAAACTGGTTCTCAAAAGTAGCTTGGTTAAAAAAATCATTTGTTTTATATAAAAACATTTTCATATCACCCTTTAAAAGTATGAGGGTAAAACATACTCGCAAGCAAAATAAATTAAACATACACACACGTGTATGTATATATATATATATATATATATATATATATATATATATATATATATATATATATATATATATATATATATATATATATATATATATAATAGCTGACTAACCCGGCGCTGCCCGGGAAAACTGAATAACAACTGATAAACTCTCTTTCCCCTCCCTAACACCCCTCTCTCTCTCTCTCTCTCTCCTCCACAATGCCCCTCTACTCTCTCTCTCACTTCTTCTCCCTCACATTGTCCAGCATTTTTGACATTTTATATTTCACACCTTCTCATCCCCCTTCCTATCGGGGGATGAACTTGGACTTAAACGGCATCAGGAGTGTCACTATTCATCTCAGCAATGTTGAAAACTAGGGATGAGACACTAATATCTGTCGTTTTCGGTTATTTTTACGTCACCCCCCTTCCCAGCCCTAACCCCCTTTGGTGCCAGTGATGTCTTACCCCACAGTATTCTTTCCCAGATAAAAAGTCATATCTATACCGAAATGAGGTATGATTTAACCTGTCGAGTTTATTTAGTTACTAAGTCTACAGGCAGAACCAGCCCCATTTCAGGAAAGCCCTTCCCAGCCCCACCCCCTTTGGTGCCCTTTGGTGCTAGTGATGTCTTACCTCCTCAGTATTCTTTTCCAGATAATAAGTCATATATGTATACCAAGTTTGGCTGAAGTTGCTCAATGTGTTTCAGAGTTATGCTGGAACATACACACACACACACATACATAAATCCATTTACATATATATATATATATATATATATATATATATATATATATATATATATATATATATATATATATATATATATATATATATACACATATATACATATATATATATACACACACACATGTATACAGATACACATATATACATATATATATATATATATATATATATATATATATATATATATATCTTATATATATATATATATATGAATAAAATAGTGGCTTATCAGACTACAGTTTCAATCGAATGAAGTGGAACTGTTAGCTTTACAATAATGGCATGTTAATGAAAACCCAAGGGAAATAAAACTACAAATTAACAAACATTAACTTGAAATAATGACTAAAATAGTAAACTGATGAAACATTCGACGGGAAAACACATAAAATAAAACACGAAAAGTGAATAAATAAAATATAAAAACCAAGCTCAAACACACATGACCCTATTTATGTGAAACTTGCAATTTACGTTAACACCTGATGAACAACGAAAATGAATGAAGTCTGTTCTAGTAATGAACACGATTAAATAAAAAAAAATATTATGATATCAATCTGTAATCCCCAAAAATCACAAACTCACCCACACAGAGCCTAAAGGAAAATTAATATACCAATATTCGACTCTATTATTTGCTGAAGAAACACAAATAAATGGACATGTATTCAGAGAGAGAGAGAGAGAGAGAGAGAGGAGAGAGAGAGAGAGAGAGAGAGAGAGAGAGAGAGAGAGAGAGAGAGAGAGAGAATTAAGGCCAAAGGCCAAGCGCTGGGAAGTATGAGGTCATTCAGAGCTGAAACGGTAATTGACAGTAAGAAGGTTTGAGAGGTGTAACGGGAGGAAAACCTCGCAGTTGCACTATGAAACAATTGTTAGAAAGGGTGGAAAGTCAGATGGAAGAAAGAATATGAACGGAGGTACAGCATAAGGAATGAAAAAGGGTTGCAGCTAAGGGCCGAAGGAACGCTGCAAAGACCCTCAATAATGCCTACAGTGCACCATGTAATGTGCACTAACGGCAATAACCCCCTACTGGGGAGGGAGAGAGCGCGAGAGATGATGTCTAATAACAAAATTAATATAAACTGACGGAATTTAGTTATTTATCATTAATCAGCAAAATATGCGATAATTATGAATGTTTATGTAAATCTTCTCTTTACGCCCACCAAAAGCCTCAAAAGAATGAATGACGTCAGCAGGAAGCAGCTTGGTCTCACGGTTACAGCCAATGAACTATTGTAGTGGAGACGAGGGAGGAGCAATAATGCCCTGTGATTATACTGTCGGCGCTTACAGTATGTTTGTTATTGGGGGG
>JANJGK010000033.1:2430416-2447916 GCA_039081455.1 Macrobrachium rosenbergii | reverse complement strand
CAAATAAATAACCCTTACTGACTTAATGAACTGTCAACAATCCAGGAACTGCAAAGTAGGTCTTCTATCAAGAATGCCAGAAGCAAGTACTCTGCAAAAGGTAAGATAATACCAAAGTCTCTTTGAGTGCTCAAAGAAAATGATTATCAATCTCATGACCTGAAAATGAAAAACCACCAAGTTATGTCAGGATTAGATGACGTTCCGGTTCCCCTCGTCAGGGCACTTCGAAGGGTCCATCTTTTAGGGTATCGCGTGCAATCGAAGCAGTGCTTTGGTTTTGACCCCTAAAGCTCCGATCGCTTAACTAAACACGCTAACCTCCTCGAAGCCATAATGTGCGAAGCCTCGATTCAAGATTCCTTTCCAAAACGCACTTCGTGAATGCCGACGATAACCGTCGTTTCCATCCCCCTTGTAGACTATTACTTAATGCCCTTCGTCCACAGGGTACGACAGACTGCTGTGGAATTTCGTTCGTCCGAGGGTACGAAAAGAAGATCATTTCTAGATATGGCGCAAAGGAAGAATTATAGAAAACCGACACGGCTATTAAAGAAAGGTACGAGAGATGTCTGGGCGTGAGAGACGAGGTCAAAAGCGTGGGCAGAAGGGGTCAAACACAATGGGAGGGGTTGAGGTATGTGGAGTCCATTGGCAGGGAAGAAAGATGATGATGTCTTCTAGCAAAAAGGAAAAAGAGACTTGGGTCGACCCTTTTAATAGGCAACTCCATTAATGTCCACTCAAGACATATGGGAATACCTTCGAGGTAGTTTACAAGTCTTAATCAGATAATAATATGAAGTAGGATACAGACGAGATACTTGGAGGTGTAAGGTCGGGTTGGGGGTGTGGGTGGGGGGAAGGATATGGCCATATCAAAGGCAGAAAAGTTTATAAAGTATTTATGTGAGAGAGAGAGAGAGAGATGAGAGAGAGAGAGAGAGAGAGAGAGAGAGAGAGAGAGAGAGAGAGAGAGAGAGAGAGAGAGAGAGAGAGAATTTTATGCGAAGAAAACGAATGCTATTCATACTTTCTCGAAGCTTTCTCCTAAGATTAAAATCAACAGAATATAAAAGACAACAGATTAAAACGAAATGCTTTACACAATACTTATAGATTACCGCATTCCAAGTCTGCTTACTCAGCCCACAACATAGCAATGACATCGGCGATCTGCACATAAGTTAGAGGTCAATGGAATGAGAGCAAAACGATAAAACAGGAAACTTAAGGAAAAAAAAAACACTTCACTTCCTGACGGTCTTTGATTAAGCAGTAATTCTGCTCATTTTAATTGTTCATCCAAACTACAGTATTGCTACATGGCGCAATACAGATCCGAAAAGGCTTGCGTAACCTGTATAACAACATGGCAGTTTGAATATTTTACACACATTATATATATATATATATATATATATATATATATATATATATATATATATATGTATATATATATATATATATATATAGTATATATATATATATATATATAAATTAATATTTTTATCACTTCACCGTGATTTTATATACACAAACAGTAAGCTACAAATGTCGTTTTATATCCAATTCGGAAATAATATATATATGTGTATATATACATATATAATACACCCTTACATTTATGTGATAATGTGTGTCTACGTACTTAATATATTTCAAGTCTGAATTTTATTTGAACAGATCTGTGGTCTTTCTCTTCATTTCGGTACTTAATTTTAAGTTTCATCGTCCCCTTTAAGCAGAAACCTTAGAATTCTATTCTGCATGCATGTTCGTGTGTGTGTGTACTCATTAGACCGCAGGCGAAGCTTAAATATGCACACAGTGCATACATACGTGTAAAGAGAGAAACTCTAGGTTTTATCATAAGAGAGTCGATGAAACTAAAGTACAGAAGTGATGAGTGAGAGTCTACTACCAATGGTGTCTACATTGCATACTCTGTTAAATCTCTTCCAGTTTATCACAGGAAGTTGTCATTACCATCTTCTCGTTTCCTGTTTTAGCAGTTTTTCTTGAAGTGAATTGAATAGAATACAGAATTTAGGCTAAAGGCCAAGCACTGGGACCTATGAGGTCATTCAGCGCTGGAACGGAAATTGACAGTAAAAGTCTGAAAGGTGTAACAGGGGGGGGGGGGGGGGGGAACCTCGCAGTTGCACTTTGAAGCAATTGTTAGGAGAGGGTGGAAAGTGAGATGGAAGACACAGAATATGAAAGGAGGTACAGTAAAAGGAACGAAAGGGGTTGCCGCTAGGGGCCGCAGGCACGCTGCAAAGAACCTTAAGTAATGCTTACAGTGCACCGCATGAGGTGCACTGACGGCGCTATCCCCTACGGGGAGCAGCAGTTTTCTTGCCATACTCAAGATTCATTAATAAAACAATGGTATTTCACGCAAACGTGGTTAAATTAATGTAATAGAAACTCGCATAACCTTTAAATTAGTGTAATAGACACTGGCATAACCTTTAAATTAGTGTAATAGACACTGACATAACCTTGTTTCCTGGGCACACTGCCAAATAACGAAAAAGGTTACTTATCAATTTGAAATTTTAATTCCTACCTTTTATCACAAAATCATTCGACAAATTCTGTACGTGTTCGACAGTTTTAACGTCCAATAATGAATCATTATAGTTTGAATTATCTTCTCTACTGATATATATATATATATATATATATATATATATATATATATATATATATATATATATATATATATATATATATATATATATATATATACATAGACTCAGTAAGCTACAAACGTCCTTTAATATGCAATTCGCTCTACCTCGGAAATAATATATTTTCATATATGTTACCGAAGGGGAATTTTTAGTTAATAATAAGTTCGTCGTCCCGTGGGCTCGAACCAACGAAGGACAAGAACTCAGGACTACAGTGGACGCCTTTACCCACACTTATTATTAACTAAAAATTCCCTTCGGTAACATATATGAAAATATATTATCTCCGAGGTAGAGCGAATCGGATATTAAAGGACGTTTGTAGCTTACTGATTGTATATGAATCACGGTGATGTGATAAAAAGTCATATATATATATATATATATATATGATATATATATATATATATATATATATATATATATATATATATATATATATATATATGTATATACATTACTTTTTCTTTCTTAATATGTGTACCGCCGTTGATTATTTGAGTGATGTTCTGCATAAAACTGTACTCACTGTGAGGTAAAAATAGGTTACCAAAATGTGGTACAGGGCCATCACAAGCAGGAATACCAATATTCTGGTTGAGAATTTAATCACTGCATTCAGAACAGGTATCATCAATTAGCAACTGGATACAAATAATACGTGATGTTCAATTAAAAGAAAAAAAAATATACAAGGATTGTTACTCCAAAATGCTTCTCACTCGTTTAAAGTAATGAATTTCGTTCTCGAATTTTCAAGCACTTGTCAATAATTGCTATTAGAGAATAGAATATAGAATTTAGACCAAAAGACAAGCGCTGGGACCTATAAGGTCATTCAGCGCTGAAAGGGGAATTGACAGTAAGAAGGTTTGAAAGGTGTAACAGGAGGAAAGGGTTGAAAGTAGGATGGAAGAAAGAGAATAAGAAGGGAGGTACAGTAAAAGGAATGAGAGAGGGTTGCAGCTACGGGCCGAGGGCACGCTGCAAAGAGCCTTAAGTAATGCCTACAGTGCACCCCGTGAGGTTCACCGACGGCACTACTCACCCTACGAGAAAAATTACTGTCAAAGACCCTTTCAAGCTGTTATGAAAAATACTGGAGTCATATGCAACAGCTTTTTCTTCTCATAAAGCTTGTAAATTATCCACCATCTTTTAGTACGAGTGAAATCTTCAATATCGCTTTCTTCTCTTCATTATAAGATTTACTTCTGATGCAAGCAAGTTCGAACGCAAACTGGAAAAATGCCTGCGAAATCCGGAGAGCCAACATATAAGGATAAACGGCATTTGCTGTTTTAACACTCTTAATGCTATCTAACCATGATTAGGAATACATGGTGCAAACACACTCATATATATATATATATATATATATATATATATATATATATATATATATATATATACATATACATATACAAACATATATACATATACATAAGTATATATAATGATTATATATATATATATATATATATATATATATATATATATATATATATATATATATATATATATATACATACACGCACACACATAGTTCAGTATATATATATATATATATATATATATATATATATATATATATATATATATATATATATACACACACACTATTACCAAACAGGATGACCGAGAAGACTCGGATGCTTACATAATAGCACAGGTTCCGAATCGGTATCCAGCAAGAAACGGAAAATGCATTACAAAAGATACACCAACAAGTGATACAATCACCATACCATGAGGAGGAATAAAAATATACCTGAAGTCCTCTCTCTCTCTCTCTCTCTCTCTCTCTCTCTCTCTCTCTCTCTCTCTCTCTCTCTCTCGAACATATTCCTATTGAATTCAGGAGCAGTTATTAAGAATCAGCGTCAACCTATTCCCAACATGAATGAGTGGACGTCAGGCATGCAAAAGTTGTGAAGCATGGATGCTCGTACGTGTGTGTTCGAGATGGTTCTGAGAGAGAGAGAGAGAGAGAGAGAGAGAGAGGGAGAGAGAGAGAGAGAGAGAGAGAGAGCATTTCGTATTTAATTACTTCAAGATTCTTTACATGAAATCTTGCAGAGAGAGAGAGAGAGAGAGAGAGAGAGAGAGAGAGAGAGAGAGAGAGAGAGAGAGAGAGAGAGAGAGAGAGAGCGGCAAATATTCCCATTTCGTGTTTAATTATTTCAAGATTCCTTACATGAAATCTTGGAGAGAGAGAGAGAGAGAGAGAGAGAGAGAGAGAGAGAGAGAGAGAGAGAGAGGAGAGAGAGAGAGAGAGAGAGAGAGAGAGGTAATATTCTTGTTTCGTATTAGTTACTTCAAGATTCTTTACGTGGAATCTTACAAAACTAAAGGAGATTCAAATAAAAAATCGAAGTACACTAAAAAAAATATAAAAGAAATAACAGAGAGAGAGAGAGAGAGAGAGAGAGAGAGAGAGTTCCTTTATTTACCGATATTCCGGAACTTCGCTTGAAATCTTTCGATAACTGTTAACGTCATGAAAATAGCATATTATGACCCAATCATAAGTAATAAGAAAGACAACACTAAAAAAAGAGTTAGCAGTTATTTCCACGCGTCTCATTCTACATGTAATATCTGCTGCTAATGAAATGTTAATATACTAATCAGTGTTTATTAACATCACCTAAACGCAAAAAAGACCTGTATTCGTAACATTATAACATAATTACATATATACTCCAAACTTATAAAAACTGAAGAATTTATATACTATTTAAACGAGCATATTATGTTCCCTATACACGCAAAAGACAAATTAGAAAACAGGAAATTCACAGGAAAATAGAATGTTCAGATTTAAAAAAACTTTCCGCAGTAGTGTTGTTCATACTAATACAAATGTTATAGTTCTATTTAAGAAATCTCAATTGGAACTGACAACTGGCTGAATTTCATTTTCCAAATATTGAACTCGGTACTATTTCCAAATAAAAACCAGTAAAAAATGCGCCGAAGTTTTTTCGGCGCAATCGAGTTTTCAGTACATCGTATAATGCTGTATGAAACTCTCAGCCACGGCCCATGAAACTCTTAACCACGGAAACTCTCAACCGCAGACCCTGAAAATATCAGCCACGGCCCGGTGGTGGCCTGTGTTGTTGGCACATATAGCCGTGCCAGACTCACGATCATGGCTAACTTTAACCTTAAGTAAGATCAAAACTACTGAGGCTAGAGGGCTGTAATTTGGTATGTTTGATGATTGGAGGGTGGATGATCAACGTACTAATTTCCAGCCCACTAACCTCAGTAGTTTTTAAGATCTGAGGGCGGACAGAAAAAGTGCGAACGAACAGACAAATAGGCATCTCAATAGTTTTCTTTTACAGAAAACTGAAAATAATTCATTACTACAGTGATTCTTGATTCTATTTCCTGACGAAGACACCGAAGCAGCCATTAACGCAGACGACAGTGCGAAGAAAATTCTAAGTCAATTTGATAGTGAATGTCAAACCCTACAGTAGATCTAAATGCAACGAAACATAAACCGGTGCATAGTAAAACAAGAAGGAAAGAAATGCAAAACCCTTGAAGAATAATGATAGAAGCTGCGAAACAGTTTTTATTCAAAGCTGACAATTCCTTTTGTGCTTTTCAGCCCACTTCCGAACTTGCTGCCCATCTGACCTCATAGCTTTATCATGACAGATCACAGCCAACGGCTGACGATGGATTTAGGCCATTTGTCCTTTCTATTCAAAAGGTTAATTACTTCCTTTAGAAAGGCGTAACAAACAGCAGGGGGCTGACTTGACAACCACCTGCAAACAGGTGTTATTTGACACTTGAGCTCCCACTAGGTATTATTGCTATCGGCTTTGATAGAGCATTGGTATGCGGGGCGTACCCATCATAGATGCATGTCTTGTCTGCCTGATCGTTTCGGGCAATTCCTCAGGCAGGCTATTTGCGTCGGTGAGCTGACGAGAGGAAGGTCAACGAAAAAGGGACTGGGATGAGATTGTGTGTGTGTGTGTGTGTGTGTGCGCGTGTGTGGACATTTGTGTCGCTACCAGTTCATCGGTCATTCAGTCATGCTCTCGGCTCCAAGGCATTCATTCACTGTTAGCCACCTCAGCCATAATTGTCCGCAGTAGTCAGTCGCCTCTCCCAGTTGCTCCTCCCCCCATCTGCCTGTTCCCGACAAAAGCCACTTGGCATTCACCCCATGGCACTGGTTGGCCCTTCGCACCTTAATCATGGGTCGCATCACACCCTCGACCACCGGCGAATGGAAGGCATGCACTCCCTGACACCCGAAAAATAACAATCACCTTCGGGGTCGATCTCTTATTAAGGAATTTACGTTGATTATTCTACAAGACGACGCCTTCAGCAGTTCCCCGGGAATACACAATGTGCAAGTGAAAGAGCAAGAGAGATCTCTACGACAACAGATCTTTTCTCTCTATCTCTCTCTCTCTCCTTCTTCTTTCTCTTCTTCTTTCTAGTCGAGATATTTCCTTCGAATCAGGTTATAAACTTGACCGAAACGTCCTTCCCTTCTGAATTACCTTTCCGCATAAGCTTCCCAAATCACAGCCAATTATTGAATTACCTTTCTGCATTAGCTTCCCAATTGACACACAGTTATTGAATTCCTTTCCGCATTAGCTTCCCAAATCACAGACAATTATTGAATTATCTTTTTGCATTAGCTTCCCAGATCACAGACAATTACTGAATTATCTTTTTGCATTAGCTTCCCAGATCACAGACAGTTATTGAATTACCTTTCCGCATTAGCTTCCCAGGTCACAGACAATTATTGAATTACCTTTTTGCATTAGCTTCCCACATCACAGACAATTACTGAATTATCTTTTTGCATTAGCTTCCCGAATCACAGACAGTTATTGAATTACCTTTCCGCATTAGCTTCCCAAATCACAGACAATTATTGAATTACCTTTCTGCATTAGCTTTCCAATTGACAGACAGTTATTGAATTGCCTTTCCGCATTAGCTTCCCAGATCACAGACAATTATTGAATTACCTTTTTGCATTAGCTTCCCAAATCACAGACAATTATTGAATTACCTTTCTGCATTAGCTTCTCACATCACAGACAATTATTGAATTACCTTTTTGCATTAGCTTCCCAGATCACAGACAGTTATTGAATTACCTTTCCGCATTAGCTTCCCAGATCACAGACAATTACTGAATTACCTTTTTGCATCAGCTTCCCAGATCACAGATAATTATTGAATTACATTTCCGCATAAGCTTTCCGAATCACAGACAGTTATTGAATTACCTTTCAGCAAAAACTTCCCAAATCACAGACAGTTACTGAATTACCTTTCCGCATAAGCTTCCAGAATCACAGACAGTTATTTAGCTCATACTGAGCAGGCGACTCTCTGCACCTGATGCGCCATGAAAGGACATCCCAGAGTGAACTCGAAAAACCGGAAGGTTGTAGCATTAGGTCGCAGATTACGATCTTGTGACTACTGACGTAATCGCTGAACTTAAACAAAATATAACGTATCTTCTCCCGGGCCCCGGTCTCTCTCCCTCTCTGAGAATTTTGATTTATTTCTTGTAAAATGCCTAAATTTAAATTATCAATACGTACGTATTCATTCGTATTTGCAACTCTATTATATTCGACTCTGAGAAAACACAGAAATGAACTATACTGCATTTGTCAAATTACCTCCTACTGAACAAATGGTGCCTTAACAGCAATATCCATCTCGTCTGATACTTTGTTTGTCTGTTTATGAAAGCTATTAAAGGTAAACAACCCACTAGATGAGATTTTGAGATGGCTCCCGATGCGGAGGAGGGCCAGGTTACCTTTTTCATAATTTTTAAAAAATTGTTAGTGGGGTAAACGCATTCTGGGAGATTTCTAACGTTATTTGAGAGCACTCGCATACGAGCAGTCATACTACAAGTGCATATATATATATATATATATATATATATATATATATATATATATATATATATATATATATATATATATATATATATATAATCCATACCGTAGTCAGTTCGGCAACGTGGCCATGTTGTGAGCCTCCGGATGCAAGATCGAATCCTTCTACGAACTTTACAATTTCTTAATAATCTTACATCTTTATTTTAGGCTTCGCAGCGGGAAGCGTATCCAAAATGTGTGACGATTTGAGTAGTTAGAAGGCATTGTGGTCTTTACAATTACGTACGTATCTAGTAATACGGGACTAGTACCATATATAAATATATACGTATATATCATTTTATATATATATATATATATATATATATATATATATATATATATATATATATATATATATGAGACGAATTCATCCTATCCCCACCATGATAGCTACCCTTGATATCGAATTCATTCTGCCTTCTGAATAACTTACACCCAATGGAATTTTATATGATAAATGCACCTGCTTCGCCCTGCATCGATATCAACTTAAATCTCTTTAGATGGTTTAGCGGATGAGTCCAGTGTCACTTAGGCAACGAACCTACGAGGCATAGGTTCACATTCTTGCCAGGGAATATGCACTTACCATATATATAATTCACTTTGGGTGCAAGTTTTTTCCTGGGGTAAAGTAGGTTCGATGTTAATGTGTATTTGTGGCCAAGTAGAAAGTTAAGTATACCTTAGTTTTGCCAGACCACTGAGCTGATTAACAGCTCTCCTAGGGCTGGCCCGAAGGATTAGACTTATTTTACGTGGCTAAGAACCAATTGGTTACTTATCAACGGAACCTACAGCTTATTGCGGAATCCGAACCACATTATTGCGAGAAATGAATTTCTATCACCAGAAATAAATTCCTCTAACTCTTCATCAGCCGGCGCGGGAATTGAACTCCGGCCCATCGAGTGACAGTCTGAAGCTCAACCCACTCAGCCAACGAAGGGCTGAGACAATACAATACACATAATCTAGATTCGCGAGATAAAATGACAAAAATGATAATCGGCAATATTAAGAATATGCATTTTTGCTCTGAGAGGTAGTGGTGTGGTGTCAGGCATCGGGTTTCCAGCAAATATTTACAAATGAGGTTGCTAGCCATTTTCCCCTCGGCACCCAGGGATTTAACACAACTAAACTTCCCAGGAAGCATCACTAGTGAAGCAAGCGTCCTGGCTACAAGATTTGGAGGATCTATACATACACACACATACATACATGTGTACGTGTGTCCGTGCAAAATTTCTAGTGATTATCAATCCCAACAGAGACATATACTTAATTTAAATAAGAATAGGCCTGAAGTCACCTTCTAGGCACAAAATATCTGGGGTATTAACACTGACAGAAAATCCGAACCATACCAGTTCACCAATATTTAGCTAACTTTCTTTTCACACCCCTGAGAAAATTGAAGCCTAATAACAAACAAGACGATGATGAAAACACATCAAACTGCTTGTGCTCACGATTAATCATAATACAAGTCAATGCTGGACTACAAAAAAAAAAAAATGTCTTATCACAGGGCCTTCAGATAAGGGTATAATCACAGATCATGAGTTAGGAGAGTATCATAATAGTGAAATCTTACGGCAAAAGGCTCATATGATTCAGTGAACAATAAAAGAATAAATAAATAAATCGACTCCACTCAAGGTTTAATGCAATGCGAGGCTCATCGTCCGCTCTACCTGTACCCAGGGTATGTAAAAATTCGTAACGACACGGACGTGCGAAGCGACTGACAAAATCGACGCCGGGCAGATAAAAGGGGTTCAGTGATGCCCCAGGCTATTGGCTTGGCAAATGTTAAAATATGAAACAATGAAATATGGTCTTCTATTCCAGTGGACGGTAACTGCCACCCCCCTCTCCCCCCGACCCACAACCCCCAGTTTTACTTTTTTTTTTTGAATGACAAAAGAATGACAAAAGACTTACCGGCTAGTAAAAAGGAAACAGGTCGAAGGATGCTATTGAGTACATAATGAGGAGTGATTCTGCTGTTAGCCTGCGGGCATTGTCAACCCGAGGGTGACCAAGACATGAAAGCCATTTCTCCGAACGCCTCAAGTTTGCCAGTCAGGAAATTATGATGACCTCATAACTGCATAAGGCGAGAATGAAAACATCTATTAAAGGCAAATTCTCTCTTCCAGGAGGATATTTGGGGATGAAAAATAGTGTCAAGTGTTTTACAAGATAATAATATCATACCTAAGAAATGCCAGCCAGCGCCATTTAGCAATTTGACTGGCAATTACGTGAAGGATTTACAACTTCCAAAAAGAGAAAAAAGAAGATTCCAGGAATCTGTAATAAAGACATTTAAATATGCGTACAGAAAGTGTCGTTCCAAGCTGGGGGAAGGATAAGGGGGGAGAGGGATGTTTCTTGTGCGAGTGAAAAGAACCACCAGAGACGTCAACGCTACAAATGGGATAAGGAGAGGGGAGGGGGGGGGGAAGAGGAGGGGGAGGGATCCCTTTCCTTGGCAGAAACTACAGAGATGTAGGTGCTGGGGTTTGCATCTGAACGGAGGAAAAACTACTTTCGGCGGAAACCATTCTCAGAACACAGCTGCAGCCGAACCTTTTATGAGGAAAAACCGTGTGTGTATGTGAATGAATAAATCTATATACACATACGCACGCACACACACACACACACACACACACACACACATATATATATATATATATATATATATATATATATATATATATATACATATATACACTGTATATCCATATATATGTGTGTCTATATGCACTGTATGTATGTGTGTATATATATATATATATATATATATATATATATATATATATATATATATATATATATATATATATATATATATATACATATACACACATAAAAGCTCCTTTAATAGCTAGTAAAGGAGCGTTGTGTCGAAAGGCCTAGCAACCACTCCGTTGTTTCTTTTTTCCTTCTTGGCATTAAATTTATATACTGTATATATATGTGTGTGTGTGTGTGTGTGTGTACATACACCAAAAGGGAGTGGGGCCAGAAAACAACAGACTTTCGGTCTATCAGACGGTTTTTCGAGGTGAGATAGCTGCTCCATATCTTTATCTTTAACTACAGACGCTGGTACCCGTTTATACTGTGTGGGCTAGTCGGCGGTGGGCCAGAATCAATCCGCGGATCTAGCAAACGTGAACTCAGTGCTGGCCACTGATGGATGATTGCGCTTTCTGCAAGGTTGGGGTGAGGTTGCTACAGCCCTACACTTACACACACACATACTGTATATATACGAGTATAATATACGTACAGACATATATATATATATATATATATATATACACATATATACAGTATATATGTGTGTGTTGTGTTATTATTCGTTTTAATTTTTTATACTGACTAATCAGAGACAAATAGCCAGAAACACTCTTGTGAGTAAAAATAAACATGCACAATGAGCTACTCGACTAATTAGAACATAGTGGACCTTTAAAGTTAGAACACGAATGATGTGCGTACGCATAAAATTACACGAATCATGAGTCCCACCCTCTACATCAGGGGTTCCCAACCTGGGGTATATGTAACCCCAGTGGTACATTGGTATATAATCCAGGGGGTACACTGGATCTGAGAGAACTGCCAGTACTGAGCAATACATGATGTAATCTGCATTGAGATTGCACAATGTCGTTACTTTTTTTTATATCTCTATTACAATTAATATTCTTATGCAGTCTACGCAAACAGATTTCGTAATAAAATTATATCATAAGATCAACTGCACTGTTTTTCTTTTTCATCCTCAATTTTTAGGAGTACACAGGAATCTACAAAAATGACCAAAGGGTACAGAGCAAAAAGGTTGGGAACCCCTGCTCTACATGCACCATGCCTAAGTTACTTTGCGGATGAATGCACAATAAGCTCTTCTGCCATGTTCCATCATTTAGTTTCAAATCGACCAGGCAATGCATGCAAAAGTAAATGAAGAACGCTTTATCAATCAGAAAATATCACATCTAGGAAGGTGGGGTAAGGGTACATGAAAAATATAGGTTTTAGGGACGAATGAAATAATACATACATCAAATTCATTTCCTAACTTTCAGGGGAAAATTAATTACTTGTAACTTTAACATAAACGTTTACCCCCTCGATTCTATTACTCCAAAAGATATTAGGACTAGAAGAGCAATATAAAATTTCTACATTTTTTCAAATAATGCAAAGAATAACGGCAAATTATTAAGTTTTCACAACAGCCAATATATATGCGCGGTTTATATATATATATATATATATATATATATATATATATATATATATATATATATATATATATATATATATATATATATATACATACACATATATATGTATATACATACTGTATGTTTGTGTGTATTTTAACGTTTCACACATACGCTTTTATATATATATATATATATATATATATATATATATATATATATATATATATATATATATATGTGTGTGTGTGTGTGTGTGTGTATGAGTATTTTAACGTTTCACACACACACGCCTTTTTCCCTATGAAAAGTTTGCCTGCAGCTGTTAAAAATCGAAGAAATGATTATGAATAAATTCTTCTTCTTCTTCGTTTTAACGTGCTTTTTCCCATTTTTATATGGGGTAAGCACGATGCCTTCTTTTTCGAAGGACTTTGATTTGGCGTTGGGGTAGGCCGTAGCCTCGATCGGCTGCCCTGCCTGACATCGCTTAGACCCCGGTAACGATGTGTACGTGTATCGTACCAATCCCCAGCTCCCTTTCTCCCAGCAGCGAGGAGAACTGGGCAGTTTAGGTCGACAGTTCGAGACGTGTGAGATGTCTGTTATGTTTTTAGATGTTGGAGTGGCCTTGTTTATGTGTGTATTAGTCTGTAACACCCATATGCTTTCAGCAAACCTATCCGTTGATTACATACGTAATCCCGGGGTGTCTACACGGATAGCAAAGTGTCCGCCTTCTCTGACCAGTCGGCTGCGGATTTGAACCCGCGCCACGGACCTCTACGAAGTCCTAGGCCGCTGCTGTACATGAATAAGTCTCATTCTTTGCTGAAAGAGGTCTTAAGTAAGAAAAGAAACTAGTTTATTTCCTTCATTCAAATAAAGAAGATTTGTTTTTAGTTTATTGTTGACAGAAAACGGGTCATATCTGTGTAAGAGCCGCAGTAGTCTATACACGCGCGCCAACGCACATACACTTGCACGCACACAATCACATACAAAAAAACCCACGTGGTTAGACGGATACACATGGGATAATATGGAAGCTTAATTAGAAATGTTACGTTTTTCCTTTAATAAGTGATAAAGGTTTACTGTTGTAATCGTGACAGTAATTGTGGTAATTCTTTTCGTAATGAAATTAGGACAAGATCTGGAGATAGACTCTTCAAGTGCTTGCTGTGGCTAAGCGGAATTCCTTTCTTGATGTTTAGGGAAGACGCTCTCTCTCTCTCTCTCTCTCTCTCTCTCTCTCTCTCTCTCTCTCTCTCTCTCTCTCAGGATAGCTAGCTGGTAAAGGATCATATATAATGCATAGAAGACAGAGAGAAGCTAAAATGGATTCTTTTTCAATTATATTTTTCCTTACTTAATTCACTTGTATGTATGTATGTATGTATGTATGTATGTATGTATGTATGTATGTATGTATATGTATGTATGTATGTATGTATGTATGTATGTATGTATGTATGTATGTATGTATGTATGTATGTATGTATGTATGTATATATATATATGTTATATATATAAATAAATAAATAAATATATATATATGGAGAGAGAGAGAAAAAAAATGCTACACCTACATGGTTAAATTTGAGTTACTTGGCACATGTTCTTGTATAATATATACCAGTAACCACAAGTGATTAGTAACCTGTTGCATGGAAAGTCCAATACTTGGAATGCTTCTCATTTTATATATATATATATATATATATATATATATATATATATATATATATATATATATATATATATATTATATATATATTAAAGTCTCTAGACTGGAATATTCGAAAATAATGGCTCTAGAATATCTATAACTGTGTGGGTGTATTATACTGTATATAGATATTATACTAAGTACGGATACTATACTATATATAGATATGCTATATACTGATATTATATTACTTATGGATAATATACTGTTTGTATATTATACTATGTATAGATATGATACTTATGTATGGATATTATACTGTGTATGGATACTCTACTATGTATGGATATTATACTATATACTGATATAATATTACGTATGGATAATATACCATTTGCATATATATACTATGCATGGATATTATACTATGTATGGATAACATACTCTGTGTATATTATACTGTGTATGGATATTACACTATGTATGTATATTATATTCAAAACCAAGCTGGGAAAACAAAAGTTGGTTTACAATAGAAAATATGCCATAATGAAACATTTAAAAGAAAGAATGATCAAATTTTCACAAAAGAAGTGTATGAAAACACCTTATTAACACATTAGCTTTTTGAGTTTTCTGTAAAAGAAAACTATTGTGCCGGCTTTGTCTGTCCGTCCGCGCTTTTTCTGTCCGCCCTCAGATCCTAAAAACTATTGAGGCTAGAAGGCTGCAAATTGGTATGTTGATCATCCACCCTCCAATTATCAAACATATCAAATTGCAGCTCTCTAGCCTCAGTATTTTTCTATTTTATTTAAAGTTAAAGTTAGCAATAATCGTGCTTATGGTAACAATATAGGATAGGTTACCACCGGGCCGTGGTTAAAGCTTCATGGGCCGCGGTTCACACAGCATTATACTGAGACCACCGTAAGATGGACCTATTTTCAGTAGCGGCTGTACAGAAAACTCGATTGCGCCGAAGAAACTTCAGCGCATTTTTTACCTGTTTTCTCTTGCACATTGATATGACGTACATCAAAGAATAATGATATTGTCCTGAATGTTCTATTAGCCAGATTTAATACTTTACAACCAAAAACACCACCCCAACGTTTCTGTTCAGACTATCGTGAGACCATCGGTGAATTCTGACTTTGAAGCCAAAATGTCTCGTGTTTGCCTGAACCCATTACCATGACCATCGCATTTTGGGCTGAAAAATACCATTTTTCTGTTTCCAGTGTGTGCTTTGAACCTCACAAACCTACTACTCCTCACGTACCGTACCCTCTGGTGATCTTCGGCAACAGAGGCCTAACAGAAAACATTGTCTATGATCTGATCTGACACCTGAATTATAACTTTCTTTCCGCGCGTGCGCGTGTGTACACACATACACACACACACACAATCGTTTGTTACTTTATTTATATAAATCAATGATAAAATCTCAAACGCACATTCGTTAAAGTTCTCTCTCTCTCTCTCTCTCTCTCTCTCTCTCTCTCTCTCTCTGGGCGACCACCGCATCGCCTGCTCTTTCATCCCGTGGCCTCCTTTAATGAGCTGATTATCGCCACGATTTGTAAATCCATTTTTTAATCCGGGTATAATTAAAGGCACGTAAGAAGTGTTCGTGCAATACTTGGAGCAACCAGAGGTCATGTTTAGTGGATCTTAAATCCCCACGAAAAATTGCCAGATGTACTCTTGATCCTTTTTCTCTTTTTTTTTTTTCTTTCGGGGAATGGGGATGATAATTTACACCTTCGTGCATACTTAACTGTTACCAACTTCTAGTTCAGAGGTTCGGAAATCTCCGGGTATACCTTTTTTTGTTTTCAGGCGCTTTCTCTCTCTCTCTCTCTCTCTCTCTCTCTCTCTCTCTCTCTCTCTCTCTCTCTCTCTCTCTCTTTCTCCAAATAGGGGGGGTGTGGGGGCCTCGACGAGGTAATACTCCCCCAACCCGAAGGGATGAAACCAATCTGCGGACTTATCTCTCTCTCAAGCACTGTAATCTCAAGAATTACGAGACCCACCTGGGAACAACAGTAATCAGGCAACAAATTAATGGAAGAGTTGCAGATTTTCAGCCAACATCTTTTAATCTGGTACGTGAACCCCTTCGAATTTATTTATTTTTTTTTTTATTTCCCTATCGCTTTGCGAAAAAGTGTTATGCAAAATGATAATAATGAAGTTAGGGTATACGGAAATACAGTTAATCACTGGGCAATGGCGAGCCAAATTAGCCCAACATGAACAGAACACCACGAATCCATTGACAGGATACTGAGGCAAGTGCGGGCACCACCTGGGCATTCTTCAAATGGGGAATACTCTTGTATTTAAGCCAATCTTGCAAGTAGTAACACATTTTATACGTTGTACCAAAAAAACCAAAGAGAAGAAATGGTTATTGTTCTAAAGCAGTGGTTCCCAACCTTTATTTGGCCATACCCACCTAATCACCCTGAGATGATATATAATTCTTATTATTCAAAGAGTGAACCCCTAAAAGGCCATTAACTTTAGGTTTAAACATTCTGGAATTGCCCCCCCCTTTAAAATCAAATTGCCCCTGTGGGGCGTACGCCCCACGTTTGGAACCATCGGTAGAACAAATCCTGATTAAACTTAAGAAAATTAATTAATTCCTTACCGATAAAATATTTTACCTATGGTTACTCAATGGAATACCTCAAAATTCACCATGTTGCAAGCACTTCATAATGCAAAGCTATTTTCGGATAACATTTCACCGCTTAGAACAACATTGTTGTTCTGAATAACATATATCGGAGCGATTTTCAAACAACACATTACAAAATTCGAAGTTAATACAAATTCAAAGTGAATTTTTGTCCCAGAAAAAAATATTACCTCCTTCCATGG
>JANJGK010000033.1:2422916-2425416 GCA_039081455.1 Macrobrachium rosenbergii | reverse complement strand
TGCTCTTTCATCTTGTATCACTGGACCGTGTTTGCCTGTCCCCAAAATTACGCTACCATTCTTCTGATGTGTGTGTTCTGTTGTAAATACAATTGATCAAGTTAAACCCCAGAGTTTACCTAATCACTCCCCTCGTGAAGCAGGCCTTCAGCCGTATTTTGACGTATACGTTTTTTTAGCTGACCCCAAGGCCAGAATCCAGACTTTTGTGTTACCTAAAGTAAATTGCGCAATATAACAAGATCACAGCTAAAACCCATATCAATATATATGTTATATATATATATACATTATACACACACACACATACAGTTCTTGTTCGACTACTGCCTATTGAAGTACTAAAGAATAAAAGTTTTGAAGCTTAGACACATCGAAAGACGTAAGTCAAGGACATAGCACCAAATACACCAACAATACAACATTTACCAGATACCACCAGTTAAAACAGTTTCTGAACTGAAGATCCGTTCTCTTATCAGTTCGCTCTAATTCCTTCTAAGCTGTTTACTATAGAAGATTCTATGCTGTATGTGTTTTTTACGTGGGACTCTATTTACAATAGTGGGTTTAATATCCACTGGGCACTGATCACACTTCAAACTTCAATGCTTCATGTGCTACTTATGCAAAACCTTAAGGTGCATTACCAATGCAGCGGCTGAAACGTCTGTAGCCGCGAGGCTGTAGCCTTGCGGCTACCAATTTGCACTCATTTCCATCATATCAAATGAGAAGGTTTTCAATGTCCTGACTCAGGCGCCATTTCCGATCTCATAATTAATTCTAAACATCTCCGTCTTTCAGGTTACTGATTAAGTTGTATTACCAAGCCAATGAGGGTTTTATATGTTCAGTCACTAAACTTACGTCATTTTGTATGCACAAGATACTGCACGTTGGTATGTTGTGTTTATACATGAATCAGTAATAAAGAGCTTTCCATTTTTTGTATTTTTAGACATTCAAATGGAATTTCTATAATCTTATATGGCTTTCATTATATATATATATATATATATATATATATATATATATATATATATTTATATATATATATATATATACATGTATATATATATATACATGTATATATATATATACACACACACACACATATATATATATGTATATATATATATATATATATATATATATATATATATATATATATATATATATATATATAGAGAGAGAGAGAGAGAGAGAGAGAGAGAGAGAGAGAGAGAGAGAGAGAGAGAGAGAGAGAGAGAATTTTCCTTACTTATTCACAATTCCTTTTAGCAAGGCAAGGCAGTCACCTAGTCCCAAACGGTTACTTTCTATTCCCACACTCATGTCTACTACAATCGTCTTCCTGTCATGAAACACCAGATTCCGCAGGCGAGACACACTCGCCCAGGCCGTAGAGTATTTCAAATTCTACGAGTCGGCCCCTAACCTGATCCTTGTAAAGAATGAGAGGCTTATCATTCTCAGCTAGACACACCAGCGACATGTCCGCCGAAATCTAACCTTCTTATTCAAGAGCACACGGTCATATCTTGATCATTCCAGCGGGAGAACAAAGATAAATCTCGGGGGCATGATATGGATGTGAGTAGGCGTTCCTCCTGTCAATGGACAGCCCACAACTTTGCCCATGCTGCTCACGAGCGCGCCTCTCCCGTGATGATAACATGGCGGCGGGCGGTGAAGGTGGTGCCCAAAGGGGAATGATAATAGCCGTGGTGCTACTGACGAAGGTGGTGCGAGGAAAATGGCGATGGAGGTGATCGTAAATGTCTTATTACCTGTATCTAAATGACAACAGTGGTATTAAACCATGATGGGGCATATCAACGCGGAATGAATATTTAAATGCAGACGATGTTCAATGACAAAATAACATGAATTACAAATTTATATTCAATTGCCTGGCTGACCGGTAGTCTACTGGCTGATTGACAGAATGAATGATTGATAGGCGTTATTTTACGAATTCTAATGAACAGTGATATCTCCAACAAATGCGCATTTCTAGTGAAGACATGAAACCGAGTAATCTCATGGGGTTGTAAGTAGGAAAAGCATATAAACACACACACACATACATACACACACACACTGAATTACTTCTATATACCTCCGAATAATGAATGGTAGTTTTAAATTCCTTTGAAGAAAACATATCAGGCCCAAGTTCCTTTAACTGCCCATGTAATACCAACATACTGGCTTACAAGAAAGGGCTTATCAAAACGGAGGTAACAGAAGAGCTGAGTGAGTAAGCTTGTAAATCTGCCAAGACAATGGGTGATGTAAAACATACGCTTAAGACTCGCAGCTTTATAAATCCTCCGCAAACTGCTCTATTCAGGAGCGAACCCTAGCTGTCAAAATACCCTGTTGGAGAAAGACGATGTCATTAAGCATAAAATAAACGAACTACATTATTTGTCAGAGGATAAAAACGCCTCGTTAATCCTAACTAACGATCGTATCTTGCAACTAAATGTAT
>JANJGK010000033.1:2409805-2422816 GCA_039081455.1 Macrobrachium rosenbergii | reverse complement strand
AATATAATAACTGTAAATAAATCTTAAGACAAATGAGCAATTTGCGAAGGTGGTGGTAAAAAAAAAAAGGACACCAAAAAGGCCCACAACAAATAGCCTAAAGATAAGAAACTGATTAATTGACGACGATAAACATGATAACAGATAACATCTCTGGAGAAAAAAATATACATAAATCTGGCGACAAGGCTCCCGCTGCTCGCTGTTAAATCGAGCTATAACTTACAAAGGCAGGACTCCTCTAATCCGCACCGGTGACGTAATTTACTGTAAACACGCCTTAATACACAAATAAATCGAAGCGCTCGCTCTAAACGGCGCTAAACAAATGCCCTACATAATCACAGGTTATTCCTCCGTCCCGAGACTTCTACGGATGACAATTACCGTCCATTTTCTTCCCGCGGTATTTCGCGTTACATTTTAAACTTCATTATCAAAATCCATTACCCTTTCCGGGCGAGGTTATAACATATATCTTGGGAAGTGAAAGTCTCGGCGGAGGGGTTCCCCAGGGATGGCCAGGAGGAGGAGGAGGAGGAGGAGGAGGCGAGATGTCTTAAGAGATGGACCACACCTGGTTCGACTCTCCTAGGGAGAGTCTCCTTACCTGTGATGACACAACGGGCCATATACAGGGTCTCAGGTACGGGCGATCCTGACCCCGTGAGTTCAGGCTCCAAGGTGATTGGTGGCAGGGGAGATTGGGTACGCCTGAAGTCCAATCTATAAAACCACTCGCTGCACAAGATTTATAAACTAATGGCAACGATGCTTTTCAAATAAAGTCGGGAAAGATAATTCGTTTTGTTTTGTTGTAAATACTCTCTCTCTCTCTCTCTCTCTCTCTCTCTCTCTCTCTCTCTCTCTCTCTCTATATATATATATATATATATATATATATATATATATATATATATATATGTGTGTGTGTGTGTGTGTTTGTGTGTGTGTGTGTGTACATATATGTATGTATGTATGTATGCGTATATAAATTATATATATATATATATATATATATATATATATATATATATATATATATACATACATACACATATATATACGTGTCATGAACAAAGTAGAGTACAAATTGACATACAACTGCAGCATTTCATATTTATTACAAGAAATGTGTTTTTATAATTTCTATAGTGCAGACCGTATGCAAATTAAAAAAACACAAAGCACTAATAGTAGCTAACTGCACCATATTGAAATTACGTCAGCCTCAAAAGTTTACCTCATGCCGGTCCTTTTACCTAAAAGCATTATGAATTCTTTGTTGTTTGTCTCAGGCCAATATAAGCGTTATGGAAGGAAGCCATTATCAACTTTTTATGCATTCATGAAATATAATTTTCATATTCGTCCCTACTTTCATAGTTTTTATTAAGATGATGAATGATGAATAATGCTACCCTCGTTCAAAACCCAAAAGTATCTTTTAGGTAGGAAGTCAAAAAATCCGTCAGCATTCAGCAAGAAACTAGAAAAAATAAAAAAGGACCAACTTTAAAAAAAAAAAAAAAAAAAAAAAGGAGGTGCGGGTGTTATGGAAGGAGAGGACGAAGTAACTTCCAGAAATACAACTTACGTTTAATGCCAACTAAAACATTCACGAAGCTTGGGTACGTTAGAGGTAAACATTGTAAAAATCCACTGTGAATCACAATAAATAAACGATGACCACCCCACTTCCACTACCGAGTCCTTGACACGAAGTCAGCTTTGTCTTATGGTTAAGCACTAGGTCGTTGTACCTGGTGAAAGGGCGTGCAATCTGACGCCTGAGATGCGAGAAAAAAATTATCAGTAACTGTCTACATTTTTTGTATTTTTTTCTTTCAGACCAAAAACGTTTCAAACAAAGCTTGAAAAGGGTACTTAGAAAAATGAAAATCAGATTAAGAGGTGATTATAACGATCATGAGTTAGGATAGGTAAGATATAGCAGGTATAAGCGAAGTTACGAAATAAATCTGCAAATGTATGATGGAAATTATGTCCAAAGGCTAAGATTAGTTAGAGGCCTTTGATTAGAGGGCCAGGCAACCTTTCTACTGAACAAGAGTAACAAGTTATACATTGAACTGCAAGAGGAGTGCGCTATCATTAAGAATCTTTCATGAGATTACAAACAAATAATATTATAAGTAATGCTGATGATGAAGGGATATAGAGATGGCTTGGCCATGTCCTTCGCAACACCCCAAGGAGAATGGTGCATGATAGTGTCAGCTTGCTTTCAATAAGCACCTGAATTGTTGGTAGACCATTACCTACTTGGATGATAACCATTTTTGAAAAATAAAATATAAGGGGGACATGAGAGGATCAATTTCACAGGGGCTCTTGACGTCCCATGGCGGTGGAGACGATGAATAATAATAATAATAATAATAATAATAATAATAATAATAATAATAATAATAATAATAATAAAACCAAACACCAAACTTTCCAAGCCACAACCCTTAAGCATGAAATCCGGGAGAGAGAGAGAGAGAGAGAGAGAGAGAGAGAGAGAGAGAGAGAGAGAGAGAGAGAGAGAGAGAGAGCTATTGGCCGTTCATTATTTAAGCGGGCAATCTGTAATTGCATAAAATATCATTTGATCAATTTAATTCATAAATATGCAGGTAATCCACTAATATTTAAAAAAAAATAATCAATATATATTGTCATCGAGGTATAAATAATGAAAGTTTATGCATTCGCCGATAAAGTTTATTTTTTTTTCTTGGCGTGGCTCTGTACTGAATCCATACTTCATTTGATATCGGGAAAACATGTAGAATATAAAACCCACGTTGTGACAGAGAACTCCGTAACCAATTTTATAACGCAAGAGAGCCATTTGATGTCCGTCTGGTGAAAGATTTAGACGCTGCGCATGTGCAGTAAACTCCAACGACCTGGCTTTTATAATATCACGACAGCTTCTGGGCAAGGAGGATGAGTCCGGCAGGGAAGGTCACGATGCCCCATAAATACCACAGCCCACAATTATATATGGCCCCTGGGAGACACTTTGTCGTCTGCTGGAAATGCTTTTAGCCTGCCTCTCTCTCTCTCTCTCTCTCTCTCTCTCTCTCTCTCTCTCTCTCTCTCTCTCTCTCTCTCTCTCTCTCTCGTTTGCTTCTTCTTTTAAGTGCGAAGCCGTGACATTGCATAAATTTTCGTTTCTCGCGTGGCACAGAGAAATTCCAGCTTGACACTATTATGAGAAAGTACACACATACAGACATTGTTGGATAGATATTGTTGGATGAAACTCAGAAGCACAAAGGCGCAAGCAACTCTTAGAAAATTCAGATACGAACTAGCCACGTTTCCCCCCTCCCCCTCCTCACGAGGCAAGCTTCTGAAGAGAGCAATCGGGTGAAGCTTCGTCAGAATCATGCAAGAATACTGCTGTATACAATATTCGCGTCAGAGGAGTTTTTTTTTTTATTGTTTTCTTCAGTCCTGGGCTCGATATGGGTTCTGACAATAATTTTTCTTAGCACCTGTTATTCAAAAGGGTACATTAGTACAGAAGGCATGGTCAGAGAGAAACTGAAGCACACCTAATTATGAATGACCAGAGCATACTATTGTTAATTTCCTATGCGACTATTCTCATATTCAAACAAGCGCAAGCATTTCTAAGAAAGTGCATCTTGGTTTATTCACCTTCATTCCACCAAGTACATTGATTACAATTCGAGGCACTTCTCACAAAACCAAGAGGTACCAACCAAGTATACTGTAGGACTGCCAAAACTAAACTAAAATAAATAAGAAAAAACATAAATAAATTGAAATTCAACATCAGTGTAAATTTACGCCCATCGTTCTAAGCAAGTATTTTAATCTGATCTCTTAAAACTTATAAATAATGCGTAGAAATGAAGGCACTAATCCAGTTACAGCCACATAAACAAACAGGCAGACTTGTGAATAACGGGAGAGGAAGTTTTGAACATACAGCCCAAATTATAACCATTTTCTAAAACTGTACAAATACGTCTGTACTAGCAAGCAACAAGGGCAAGAACTATAACAGAAATTATCTTCTAAAACTGCAAATACTATAAAAAAAAAATATTATCAATATTTGTGAGAAATTTTCAAACCAAGTAACTTAACCTTCAAATACAATAACAAATATTATCAATATTTCTGAGAAGTTTGAGAGGTTTCCAAGCCAAGTAACTTAACCTGCAAATACTATAACAAATATTAATATTTGTGAGAAGTTTATACTATAACAAATATTATCAATACTTCTGAGAAGTTTCCAAACCAAGTTACTTGACCTGCAAATACTATAACAAATATTATTAATAGTTCTGGTAAGCTTCCATACCAAGGAACTTAACCTGCAAATACTATAACAAATATATTATCAATAATATTTGTGAGAAGTTTCCAAACCAAGTAACTTAACCTCCAAATACTATAAAAAAATATTATTAATATTTCTGAGAAGTTCCAAACCATGTAACCTCACGAACAGCCGCAAACATCGCGTCATAACTTAAACGTAATACGCTACCAAAGCATATTCCCTGTGACGGCGAACAGCACACCTTGCTCAGTCGGTCGGAAGAACCCGGCCTTCGCTGACTTGGTGCTACGGGTACCCGAAGAGCAGCGACTCCGGTTCCAAATGTATATACCACCCTGGTAGCCCAGCTGCGACTCAAAATAAGAGAGTGTTAACATGCCAGCTTTAGTTTCACTGCAAGTCTCTCTCTCTCTCTCTCTCTCTCTCTCTCTCTCTCTCTCTCTCTCTCCAAAAGATTAACGACGACTACATACACAGATGCTTATCTGAGGACCATCATTATAACACTCGCCAGGAAATGTTTGGATAAAATTTCATGAAGTGGAATCACGAATTTTGGACTGAAATATTTTTCACTTTATAAGGACAGTTACAAACTCCGTTTGTATTATCAAATTTTAAGAGGATTTTGACATCAAAATGAGAGGTCAGTGACTTTAATATCAAGACAGGCAGATCTGCACAATTATTTTGTAGTTTGGCCAAATACGTGTCTCTATATGACTTTTAAACTATAACTGGGCCTAACAAACACGGCACTTTTCAATTCCCTCGAGCTACTGCATGTCCACAAGTTTGCAGGCTTGTTTGAAGATTTATTTCCTATGAAAACGTCAGAGAGAGAGAGAGAGAGAGAGAGAGAGAGAGAGAGAGAGAGAGAGAGAGAGAGAGAGAGAGAGAGAGAGAGAGAGAGAGAGAGAGAGATTTCTTATGAAACACACAAAGGGCATGAATGGAATGACTGAAAACAAACTCACTAAACCAGGCCATATGCTTTTTATAGCCTTACTACTTAGCGTTTAAGTTGATCTCACCTTCGCCTGCCAATTGTCAAAAAATAACGCAAAAATTAACTGAACTACGAAAATAAATTTGCCCTATTTTCAGTCTCAATCAGTCTTCTGAAATTCAACGCCTGCAGTATGTTTTTTCCTCCATCATCTCGACTATCACCAGAGAGAAATGACACTCCCACGTAACTTACTATGCAATTCTTCCCTCTGACCTCCGCGTTAAAATATCCAAGGGTCATCTCTGGCAGCGCAAGTATATGCTCCTATAAACTTGATAGCTTTCATCAACAGTGCAGCCCCATATAGGGCCGATTTTTTAATCTGTTGAGTATAAAAATAACATTGTTGTCTCACCAGTCAAAAAGGTACAACGGGAAAACCAACCCTAAATGCCATTAGATACCAACACCTTTGAACTGAAACCTATTACAATCAAAAGAACCATCCCAATCTCATAGTTCTCTGATGGCACCTAAGATCTAAACGATACGTCACCGAATACGGTGATGACAACAACGGTATTTTTGCGCATAAATAAGATTATTCCACGCCACAGAGAGAGAGAGAGAGAGAGAGAGAGAGAGAGAGAGAGAGAGAGAGAGAGAGAGAGATAGCCGCATAAATTCACTTTCTAAGCAGACTTCAGCCGTACCGCAGCTCACATTTTTATTCGATTGTATTCAATACCCACATCTTAAGGTGATGTTGTTCCAAGAAATTCTCTAATACATTTAAAATAAAAAGATCAACAAGATGAAAAAAGTATACAATGATTTTATTTTTTCTTTTAATTTTCAATGGCATCAGCTTCATTGCTGCAACGAATTTTACCGCAGAAACACTGTGCTTTAAAAAGAATTTCTTTACACAGCTAATAAGTCTACCAATACAATCGACATTTTGATTGTTATAGGCATCCACTAAGATTCTAGAAGTATTGGAAAACTGTCTGTTATCTCAGCTCGAGATATCAAAATAACTGCCACTAAATACTGCAGAGGTTAAACAGAAATTAAGGCGAAGATTGATGTAAATATACTCTGCTTTTCTCATCCACAGCGCCGTGCGGAAACCTTCCCCAAAGCAAGCCTAGACAGTTCCGATATCGCGCGAGCGCATGCGTACATGATTAATATATATATATATATATATATATATATATATATATATATATATATATATATATATATATATAAAACAGGATCTATAAATATATAAGTGTATATATATATATATATATATATATATATATATATATATATATATATATATATATATATATATATATATATATATATATATATATATACAGTATAATATATTAATAACAGGACCTCATTTAAACTGGATGGTATCTAGCGAGATATTTACAAAGGAAAAGTTACAAGCTTTCTAGGACCATCAGTCCTCATCGTCTGGTGTCCGTAGATGAGGGCTGTTAGTCCTAGAAAGCTTGTAACTTTTCCTGAATAAATATCTCCGCTAGATACCACACTGTTTAAATGAGGTCCTGTTATTAATTGTATTAATGCACAGAACAATTGTGTAAGTGACAAAGTTTATATGTATATGTATATATATATATATATATATATATATATATATATATATATATATATATATATATATATATATATATATAGAGAGAGAGAGAGAGAGAGAGAGAGAGAGAGAGAGAGAGAGAGAGAGAGAGAGAGAGAGAGAGAGAGAGTCAAAATGGCCGCTTGTCCTTAAAAATAAAAATCCAATCTCTCCCAAAATTTAATCATGAGCTGCCAGTCTCTAGGCCCACCTTTGATAAATTTTCGTTAATATCGATACAGCTTTGTGTGTAATCTGCAAACTAGCAGAACAACCCAACACAGCTTTGAGCGTAATCCTGCTAATTAGCAGAACTACCCATTACAGCTTTGTGTGTCATCCTGCCAACTAGAAAAACAACCCCAAAATAGCTTTGTGTGTAATCATGATAACTAGCAGAACAACCCAACATAGCTTTGTCAGAAATCCTGCTAACTAGCGAAACAACTCAATACAGCTTTGTGTGTCATCCTGCAAACTAGCAAAACAGCCCAATTCAGTTTTGTGTGAAATCATGCAATCTAGCAGAACAACCCAATACACCTTTGTATGTAATCTTACAAACTAGCAGAACAACCCAATACAGTTTTGTGTGTCATCCTGTAAATTAGCAGAACAAGCCAATACAGCTTTGTGTGCCATCCTGTAAACTAGTAAAACAAGCCAATACAGCTTTGTGCGTCATCCTGCTAACTAGCAAAACAACTCAATACAGCTTTGTGTGTCACCCTGCAAAATAGCACAACAACCCAATACAACTCTGTGACACCCTGCTAGCTAGCAAAACAAACCAATACAGCTTTGTGTGTAATCTTACAACCTAATAAGACAACTCAATACAGCTTTGTGTGTAATTCTACTAACTAATAACACAACCCAATACAGCTTTCTGTGAAATCCTACAAACTAATAACACAACCCAATACAGCTCTTTTGTAATCCTGCAAGCTAGAAAGAAAACAATCAAGTTTTAAGTGTAATCCTACAAACTAGCAAAACGACCCAACATAGCTTTGTGTGTAATCCTGAAAACTAGCAGGACAACCCAATACAGCACTGTGTGTCATCCTGCTAACTAGCAAAACAACCTAATACAGCTGTGTGTGTCATCCTGCTAACTAGCAAAACAACCCAATACAGCTTTGTGTGTAATCCTACAAACTAGCAAAACGACCCAATACAGCTTTGTGCATAATCCTACAAACTAGCAAAACAGCCTAATACAGCTTTGTGTGCAATCCTGAAAACTAGTAAGACAACCCTATACAGCATTCTGTGTCATCCTGCTAACTAGCAAAACAACCCAATACAGCTGTGTGTGTCATCCTGCTAACTACCAAAACAACCCAATACAGCTTCATGTATAATCCTACAAACTAGCAAAACAACCCAATACAGCTTTGTGTGTAATCCTGCAAACTAGCAGAACAACCAACAAAAAACACTACAAGACAATAACCTCGTCCCGCCGTGTTGTCAGGGGTAATTCAATATCTTCTGTAAGATAAAATACATTTATCATGACGACCATTAACTTATTAAGAAACAGCTGAACGCAAACAGATGACCAAATGAATTATGGAAAAGGAAATGCTTTAAAAATCATAAATCGTAACAATATTTTCCTAAGAGTCAAAACAAATATTTTTAATTTCATTCTTTCATTCCGCAGGTTTCACTTTGCCCTTCCCTTTTTGCAGAGAGCAATTTATCATGCTACACGGGGTTTTGGCCCTGAATCATACATGTGCGTTTCTTTTGCAAGATAAAATGCTTCAAACCTTTTAGGTTACCTCCAAAAGCAATAATATATATTTCAAAGGGTACAATTAACTTATAAATACAGAACTAATTAATTTCACATCGAAAATTTATGACTGTCAAGTCCAACTACGGAAAAAGAAACGTTCGGAATATCACATTAACATTATCTATTTCTTTCTGCACTGACTGACGTCACAAAGGAGGTTCTTTTTATCATTTCAATAATCAATTTTCTGCTGCGCTACTCGGCTAATAATCTGGAGAATTATTCTTTCACGCTACAATTGATATGTAATCTAAATTTCAGTTCTTATGATATACATAATTTTTATGAGAAAGTATTCATTCTGGAAAAAATACAACTGATTCTATATTACAATAGTATTTCCACTGCCAGTTACTTCTGATTTCCTGATCTTCAAAATTATTTGTTATTTTTCAAGATAAATATTATCAGAATTTCTTGCATGTACTTTGTCTAATAAGCAACATTAATAATTGTTTTATTTTCTAACCAAAGGCCTGGGTAAGAATCGTGCCAGGGGCACAGGCACTTATCATCAATTATAATTCCCTTTGGGTGGAAGTTCATGTTATTTCCACACCATAGTGAATTCTACATGAAACGATATTTGTGTCTTAATACTTATCAACTAAAATAAGTCACGCATGTATGTGACAACATTCGCAATCAGCGAAGTGTTACAAACATCCTATTCACCTATCCCAGATTGATATCACTTCTCAGTACTCGACAGAACATTTACAACAGAGTCGACAGAATATTTACAACAAAGTCGATATCAGCTTACATTTCTCCTGATAGTAGAGTGGCCACAGTCGATTGTTCATCGCTGTTTCTAAACCAAAAGCCAAGGTTCGAATCCTAACATGGGCCAAAGTATTTGTCAATTATAATCTGGCTTGGGTATAAGTTACTTCCAATGTAATAGTGATTTCGATATTGAACAATAATTGTATTAATATAAAAACATACAAAGTATGTTATATATATATATATATATATATATATATATATATATATATATATATATTATATATATATTTATATATATATATATAAATATGTGTATATATATAATTCTTTGTATGTTTATATACTAATATATATATATATATATATATATATATATATATATATATATATATTGTATATATATGTATATACACACACACACACACACACACATATATATATATATATATATATATATATATATATATATATATATATAGATATATATACATACATACATATATATATATATATATATATACATATATATATATATGTGTGTGTGTGTGTGTATGTGTGTGTGTACACTTATTTATCTCTTATATAGTGTCTTTTGCCAACTTCACTTATTTCCTCTTCAGCCTCACTGGATACGAAAATATTACAAGGAAATCTGTTCTTGAACAAAAGTGCAAGCATTGGAATTCTAGTTTTTCGTTCATGCAACTCCGTTAATGCTTAATCTATTGCTAATTGTGATGTTATGACTATTTACTGAGTTTTTGTAACTAAAAGTTAAAATAACGCTTTAGGAAGATCAGTTATTTTAGTGCAATAATATCTTCATCGGTGATAATGACTGATGAGAAGAGAGAACTAACGCGTTTTTGAAACTGAATTGATTTTTTATATTTTAGGGTTATATGGCGACCTTTCGTCCTCTTTAAAAGAAAACTAATGTAACGGCTTTGTCTGTCCTTCCACACTTTATTCTGTCCGCCCTCAGATCTTAAAAACTTAGGCTAGAGGGCTGCAAATTGGTGTGTTGATCATTCACCCTCCAATCATCAAACATACTAAATTGCAGCCCTCTAGCCTCAGTAGTTTTTAGTTTATTTAAAATTAAAGTTAGCCATAATTGTGCGTCTGGCACGATTACGGCAGTTTCATGGGCCGCGGCTCATACAGCATTATACCGAGACCACCAAAAGATAGGTCTATTTTCGGTGGCATTAATTATACGCTGTAGCGGCTGTAGAGAAAACTAGATTGCTCCGAAGAAACTTCGGCGCATTTTTTACTTGTTTGTTCATTAAAATGCCTTAGTAATAAGTCGTATCGGTTAACACATTTCAAGAAAAAGTGAAGTTGTTATCCATTTTATCAAAGGTCACAACAGTAATAAGGTAAAGTATCACATTAGATTTTACTTTTGTACTAAGATGACAGAAATAGTCAATATACACGCCTGAATTGGTTGGCTTACGATAAATTCCCCAAGGAACACGAAAAGAATTATGGATTACGGAGTTCTATTCCATCTCAAAAAGTTACACTGTTATTTTTTCGTATCGTACGATGAACTTTGTTAAGGTAACTGGTCTTTTATATAATTTTTAGTCATGAAAATACCTTCAGATATCCAGGGGAACACAGACGGCTCCACCAAATCTTTGTCGAAAGGACTTTTCCTACGAAGATGCTCGACCACAAACGCCCAGGGGACGCTGGTAAAAAGGGCAGTTACATCGAACCTGATCACTGTCAAGCGTAATTACATTAATTCCCTATTCTACTGACGTAATTATAAGATGGCGTCATTCTACCGCAGAAAACCTTTTTTCAAATATAAGCCATTTTCAAGCTGACCATTCCCCTAAATTAAGCAAGTGGCTGAACTCATAAAACGTAGCTAAAATCGGTATTAAGAGGACGACAGCCAGCTTTATGAAGCCTAAGAATCCCATGTTCATTATCAGCGTTCTTGTTGGAATAATTAGAATCCCATGTTCATTATGAGTGTTCTTGTTGGAATAATTACCACTTTCGTTTTTACTCTTGCTCCTGAATTTTCTACTGTAATACGGTGTTGCTCCTAAAGATAAAACAAAACAAAACAAATGCAAGAAAATAAAAAAAAAATATTATGTTAGGTTTGTACAGCCATTAACACGATTGTTACTTATACCCAAATAACCTGTTCTTATTCAGACAGGCATTTTTTCGCGTATGCTCTGCAAAGTGCATAATCATTAAGCTTATATTTAATAAAATGAAAAATATACATGCTTATTTGGTTGATATGGATACATAAGCATTGCATGTATCAATGCATAAACACATCAAGTGTGTTTTCCAGTATATTTGAGAGCAGTTAATTTTCATATGCTTATTTTGGATACAAAATAAGAACATGTTTTGCATATCTTTAACAGGTGTTCTAATATGTTTATTTTCTGTGAACTAGCAAGTCCTGCAATGCTAATACATCTGATGTTGCTTCTGCCTACTAACAGTTGCACTGGGATACAGCTGGAAATAATAGGCACATACAAAATAACATGGCTTTCATGGCCGGAGAAAAAATTCCTCAGCATACACATCCCTTTACACACACAACTAGCGGTGGTTTCAGTCCTGTTCGCCATTATTTCTCAACTGCGATTACATCTCTGAAAGTCCTTGGCATATAAACTTCTCAACCGCTCGGCTTCTGTTTATTCATTCCGATGGGGGGAAAGTTAAGGGTGATGTACTTTCATCAAACGGTTAATTAAATACGATATCAAATATCAGGGCTGGACTCCAAAGACCACCCGGATATGCTGAACCACTCGGGAAATTATAGGCTACTGTTCTGGCCTCCTGAACAGCTGAGCCATTAACAATCATCAAGGATCTCGCCACACCATCAGAGAGAGAGAGAGAGAGAGAGAGAGAGAGAGAGAGAGAGAGAGAGAGAGAGAGAAATATACATATGTGTATATATAAATATATATTTACATATGTATATTCTTTATATATTTGTAAATATATATATATATATATATATATATATATATATATATATATATATATATATATATATATATATATATATATATATAGTAGAAATGATCAACACACAATCACGTGTGGAACAGAAATAAATTTCTGACTCACATCAGGATCGAAACCAGGCCTTTCAATTTATCACATCACCGTGACATTTTTTACATTCACAAATACCAATGTCATTTAATATCCAATTTGCTCTACCTCAGAAATAATATCGGAGAGGGAATTATAACTAGTAAGTGATTCGTCACCTGGTGGATTCGATCCACCAACAGCAACGGCCTCCGACTTCAGTGACGAGTTCTCTCATCAGTGGAATAACAACGAGATATAAAATACAAACTTCGTGTATGGCCAAGGGGTAAGTGAAACAACGGGTTGCAAGATCTCTCACCTTTATTCAATCCTTAGAGTAAAGAAGAAAGATCTTGCACTCGTTGTTTCAGTTTGGTGATATATTTTACCAATTCAAAAATACATATACATTTAATTGGAAAATATAT